>PVKA01011051.1:0-62242 GCA_004027165.1 Ctenomys sociabilis | reverse complement strand
AACAGGTGAGGCAGGAGAAGGTAGGAAAAGGAGTCAGGGAAAAAGAAGAGTGAAAGATTCAAATATAGGGAAGAAGGGCCAGGGAGATGGCTCAGTGGAATAAGCACTTCCCTGGCAAGTGCAAAGGCCTGAGTTCAATCCCTGGTTCCACCAAAAAGAAAAAGAAAAAAAAAAAAAAAAAAAAAAAAAAAAAAAAAAAAAAAAAAAAAAAAAAAAAAAAAAAAAAAAAGATAAGTTACAAAAAAAAAAAAAAACTTACTGTTACACTCGATAAGTATGAAGTACTTTCAGATAGGTTATCTTGCTTGCTTCTGCCAAGAACCTTGGGAGAGAGCAAGAAATGAGAGACAGGAGGAAATGGTCAGCCAGGCCTGCAGCGAGGAGGGAGCAGGCTCAGAAGGAACCACTGTGTCAGAACCCCTGGGCTGTGTGAGGGAGGGTGAGGGAAGGCACATTCAAGAGGCCACATCCAGCTGTGTGTGGGCTCTTGGACCATGCTTGCTGATGGTGCCCATCTGCTAGAGGCGGACCTCAGTGTCCCTGGTTAGAAATGACTGGGGACCTCTTAAAAATAAGGAATTAGCTGGGAACTTTGAACCACCTAACCAAAAGCAACAGAAGACTTATTTTGGCAACTGTTGTCAAGGACTTCAGTTGCCTGACCACAAGCCTTCTGCCATTAATACTCTTAGTCTTTGTTTGGTTTATAAAAATATATATTTTATTGATTTTTCTCATAAAAGTAATATATGTCACAAAAGTAATATGTTCATTGTAGAAAATTTAGACACTCTAGATAAGCCTAAAGAAGAAAATTAAAATCTTCTACAACTCTACCATCAGACAGTAATTATAATTTTAGAATATACCTGTAGGAGTCACTTCCAGGTCCTTGTCTCTGTCCAAGAAGCCAATATTTATAATCCCAAAGTTATGTTATTGGAATTCCATCAAGTTAATTCCAATCTACCACTTTCAATTTAACCCACAGCAAAAATAAAGACACTAAATTCTATTTTCAACCACTGGGGAGTCAAGGGGCTCTAAGTCCAGCCACGAAGATGGCTTTCCAGAACCAAAAGAGTGATCCAGGTCCTCACCCGGTTTTTATTCAGTGGGAGAATGGCTTGAGGAGAATTGACTGAGAATTGTGGGAAGTAGGTGACCACTGTGAGCTGAGCCAGGTGAGTGGCCTACATTTACCTCTGCCATATACAGAGAGGATATGCAGAGAGTAATTTGCACTATACTATTATGTCACTGAGATAGCATCTAATGTTTTGGGGGGTCTAGTGCTTCAGCTTTGATGTAGTCTTTCAAGCCCCAGGAAGTCATAGGCTCTATCTCAAGGCTCTATCCCAGCTAGCGGGCCCGGAGCTTTGGCTCAGTCCTGTCTCCATCTGACTCACATTAAAGAGCAGCAGACACTCCACCTGCAAAGACTATCACCAGCTCCTCAGCTAGACCAATACACATTACTTAAGGCCAATTGAAGGATAAACAGAAGTCCTAGACAGCTCTGTACATAATGATATGAGAAAATAGGGCCAGGCTCAGTCAAAATGGAGACAGTCACTCTACTTTCAAGGAGAGCTGCTCAGGTGGTCCTCCACATACACCTTTACATTATTCTGTGCCTATTGGTTATTCTGGGTCTGCACTACTTAGTATGCTGTAAAGATTTTATCAGGGAGGAAATAAAACTCAAAACTCATCAGCTCTTGTAAATTCAGGGCCGGCCAAATAGCTCAGTGTTTGGTTAAAGTGCATGCTTAGGCATTAAAGCGAACAGCAGTCAGGTTCACTCCCATTCGTGCTGTGCCAGTGCTGGTCCCACCCCCGGGGCACGCTGAGATGGTGATTGAGACTAGGCATGGTGTCGCAAACCTTTAATCCCAGCTCTTGGGAGGCTGAACACAGGCAGGTCACTGTGAGTCCAATCTATGTAGTGAGACTCTGCAGACCCTGTAGACCCTGTCCTAAAATACAAAAGAAAAAAATTCATACTTGGAACAGTCCCCTGCACCAAAAGACAGATTGGCAAGAGGTAACAAGCATTACTAATCCACGTGGTGTATACCATGCAGGAGACACCAGACACCCAACAGCAGCCTCAGACTCTGGCTTATGTAGCATCTTCACCAAAGAAATGGAAATTTATAGAAAAATGCCATGGAACAGAACAGTCTTAGGATGGTTTAACCTTTCAAAGGTGAGAAACATGAGAAGGTAAAATTGAGGGAAGAAAACCCTGGAGTAAAAGTTCATGTGCAGATTCCTCTGTTGTTGTGTCTGGGCTGGTAAGAGCTGTCACAGGAAAGGGGCCTTTATACCCTTCTTTAGGCAGCAAAACAGAGAGATAGAACTTCTCCTCAGTTCTCTTTACTGCCATTAGTTAAAAACAATTTTTGCCAGAAAGACAACTTGGAGCCAATATATTCTAGTTTTCTTCTTTATGGTGCTGAGTTATTTACATCAGAGGTTTGTCTATGCCATACATGTAGTAATAGGTAGAGACTCAGCTGTAATCCCAGCACTCAGGAGACTGAGGCAGGAGGATTGCTATATAAGTTTGAGGCCAACCTGCACTATATATTGAGACCCTGGCTCAAAAAAACAAATAGGTAGATTTCTGATAATCAGGTAAGCCCAGAGGGACAGGTTGTGGAAGGGCTAATTTAACTCACAAAAGACCTGTTTTTATTTAGAATCTCAAGACTTCCCACTCAGTTACAGTTTAAGTGTGATGATTTCAGAAAAGTTGGACACCTACTACTTGAAATACGCAAGATTCTTCTTGTCTCTTAAGAATAGTTTACTTGGGAAAAGTATGACTGGCCTATAGTCTGGTGGAACTGAGTGTTTACCTGAGATGCATCACTATCAGCAGGACAAACTTTACCTGGACAAAACCAAAACCCTTCTGTCATTTTTTGAAAGAAAACAGGATGGCTGTAATGAGCTGCAGAGCAGCCTCATCCTCAGAACAGACCATAGGCCATCCACTGGCAGAGCAGGACTAGAATAGGAGAACAATAAAGGCTGTCCAAGTTGGCATTATAAATTGATGAGAAGTAGGGGGCCTCAGTGGTAGGGTGGGGTGAAGCAGAACAGTCTAGAGTACTATTGATTTTTGCAGAAGAAAGCAAAGCAACATTGACTTTTTAATCTAAAAGAACAGTAAACAAAGCAAACTATAGGTGTGAAAATATAGCCTTAAGAGGCACTAAAGATCTAAAAAGTACTGTATTTGGTTCTGCTAAAGAAGAACCATTCTGTTCTGTTTATGGCTTCAGAGTCCTGAAAAATCTGTAGCCATTGTTGACAGTGGTCTTTGTTTGCTTTCTGGCACTGGGAAATGAACGGGGCCTAATGTCTGCTGGGCTAGTGTTTTACCACTAAGCCACACGCACCTTGTGGCCTCTGTCCCCACTCCCTCAGGGTTTTGGACTGGGAGGGTCAGGAGGTCATAAGGAATTCTTCAAGGTACCCGAGTCCTTTTCCTGTCATGCTTCTGACTTTTAGTCCTTCTTTAGTTCTGGTTTAAGAGGGTTTGTGCAAAAATTCAAGCAATCTGAAACTTGATGAATTCAGCATCAAAAATCATACAAATAGAGCTGACGAGATAGCTCAGTAGTTTAAGTACCTGCCGTCAAACAAAGGTCCAGAGTTCAATCCCTGGTCCAAAGGGGAAAAAAAAAATCCTACAAATAGATGAAATTCTGTTTCTAACATGTGCCCCTCAAACAGTTTTGTTCATATTAAAGTTTCCTTGAACTGGGCACAATAATTCTAAATTATTTTGGTGAAATTATACCATCTAGAAAGATAAGGTCATAAATTTATGTTATAGAATAAGACACATAAGAAGAAAGCATCTATCCTGGAAGGTTATAGACTTAGATTTAAATTGAGCCAAACCTACAATTCTGGGAGTAGCCAATCCAAAAAGTTGTGCCTGGAGTGGAACACATACCCCCAACTAAGTGCTGTGTGTACCTACACACCTCACCCAGGTTTGCAGGTTCCAGAAGCAGAAAGATATCTTCCAGAGCCTCCTGCTCATGGACAAAGCAGGAGAAGACTGGGCAAGGTTCCACAGGGTTTTTTTTTATAATCACTAAAAATGAGAAACAACCCAGGTACCCTTCCATGGGTGATTAGATACACTGTGGTACATCCATATATTTATCATTTTTTGAAGTACTGCCACTCAGCAATAAAAAGAACTGTTAATCCACACAACAACGCCAATAGAAGTTAAAGGCATTGTACTAAAAAGAAGAAAAGCTGAAAACTGAAAAGCTTTATTTGATTCCATTCCTTTATTTCTTTTTTTTTCTTTCTTTCTTTTTTTTTTTTTTTTTTTTTTTTTTTTTTTTTTTTTTTTTTTTTTTTTTTTTTTTTGTCTTTTTGAGACAGTGTCTCACTGTGCAGTTCAAGCTGGCCTTAAGCTCGCTTTGTAGCTCAGGCTGGTCTCGAACTCACAACAATCCTCCTGCCTTAGCCTCCCAAGTGCTGGGATTATAGGCATGTGCCACCACGCCCAGCTATTTGTTTCATTTTTTTGAGACAAGGTCTTGCTGCATATTTCAGGCTGGCCTTGAATTCACTGTGTAGCCAGGCTGACCTCAGACTTGTAGTTATCCTCCTGCTTCAGCCTACCTAGTGCTGAGATTACAGACACATACCACTGCACCTGGATGTGACTCCATTTATGTAATGTTTACAAAATGACAAAAGTACAGTGTGATGGGAGAACAGATCTGTGAGTGCCTGGGGTAGGAGTTGTAAGCATGCTATAAAGTAGTAACCCTGGGAGTTTCTTTGAGGCTATAGGTCAAATCTGTACTATGGATTTCCAAGAAGATGGTGGATTGGTGAATAGCAGAGAAACACTGAAATATAGCAGTGCGAGAAAGAGAAGGGGAAATGGGTCCCCAGGATACAGC
This sequence comes from Ctenomys sociabilis, assembly GCA_004027165.1. NCBI lineage: Eukaryota > Metazoa > Chordata > Mammalia > Rodentia > Ctenomyidae > Ctenomys > Ctenomys sociabilis. Next base: position 57,290 of record PVKA01011051.1, on the reverse strand, counting down.
AAAGATCTGAAGCAAGAATTGAAGCCCACAGGGAGAGTAAAAAGAGATTTAAACAAAGAGAAAGAGGCGGCAAGTGTTGCTTTCTCCTTGATCCCTGACTTACTACTCAGGAAGGGTGGTTTGAACCTAAAGATACACAGTGACTTCTGGTGACCCCAGACACCTCTGTGGAGAAACACACCAGTGGAAAAAAGCAGTGGATGCAGCAGACTGCAGTGGCTGGTGAGTTATCCAGGTTCAGGAGAAGGCCATAGCCATCTTGGACAAGGGCCAGCCAATCTCAGAACTCTGAGTCACTGCAGGCTGCCTCTGTCTTATGCTCCCAGAGTCAGCATGAGGCAGAGCTGAGTTCAAGTCAACAGGAGGTTGAGGCCAGGTGTGGTGGCGCATGCCTGTAATCCCAGCACTTGGGAGGCTGAGGCAGGAGGATTGTTGTGAGTTCAAGACCAGTTTGAGCTACAAAGTGAGCTGAAGGACATCCTGAACTGCATAGTGAAACCCTGTCTCAAAAAGACATTAAAGAAAAAAAAAAAAAAAAAACAGGAGGTTGAGGAGCCAAGTTCACACTGGCAGGAGGCACGTAGAGCATTGCAGGCTAAATGCATTGGAGCCTAGCCTCACAGCCAGGAACCAGCCTGAATCTTCATGGAACTAAAGGTGCAGGCTTGCTGAGATTATCCACTGCCTCCCTGTAAATATACAGCTGGTTTCCTGGGATTAAGCAACATGGGTCTGAGCTCTGTCTCCCCAATTCATCTACCATTATCAGCAATGGACTTTTTTTTTTTTTTCATTCCTTGGGATTTTTTGTTGATGATGATTGTTCTTGTTTTTAATATGAATGTGAACATTATTTCTGGTTCTTTTGTTCTTGTTTATATTTCTCCTTTATTTCCCTCCTGACTTCTCCCCCAGTTTCCCAAAGTTTGCATAATGTTCCTGTCCTCCAGCCTTGCTTCTAATTTCTTCCTCTTCTTCTCTTTCTTTTTTTCCCTTAACCCCTTTCAGGGGTTTCTCCCTTAGGATAAAATCACCATTTGAGAGCATATTTACTGTATTCAGTTTTCTGCTTTGCTTTAGGTTTTATTCTATAATAATATGGTTCATATAATAAAAGGTAGCAAATGAATAGTTACCACAATTTGTCACTTCCTGGGCTGTGTTTGATATTATTACTGCCGACTGCACTACTTAGCCAAGGTGACATAATTGTTCTAATCAGCTGTTCTTCCTGGTATGCCAACACTGAGACTGCCTAAGGGTCATAAAAAATACTATAGGCCAATGCCAAAGAACCAGGGGCTAACCCAAATAGACAGTAACTTCTCATCCCCAATAATCTTCCAAAAGACTCAAAAACCTAAAAGCCAGCTGTACCTGGAAGACATCTCTGAGAAGTTGTCATTCCCTAACGGTTCTAAATGCTAGCAATAACACTACTTGTCATAGTAATTTATAAGCATAAACCCAGGAATTATACTAAAGAAAAAGCCCAAAACAAGAAGACACTTAGGCAAGATGCAACCCCAGGCTCCTAGCTCACCAAAATGCAAACCCAGGAGGCAGTGAGGTGGAACAATCTGAAAACCACCCACACAGCCTCTGAAGTGGTAACAGTAGAAGTAACAAAGCAAATGAATGAGGCTCTGAAAAAAATCAAATCAGAAATAATTTCTTAAATAACTACAGAGATAATGACCATAGTGAAAGACCTGGATTACTGTAGAGCAAATGGAGATAAAAATTTAAAAAAAGAAGAGCAGGGCCAACCAAATAGCTCAGCAGACTAAAGTGCCTGCTTAGACAGGTGCAGGGACCAGTGTTTGATCCCGGCATGCCATGCCAGCCCCACCCCCCAGCCCCACTGACACTGGGCATGGTGGTGCATGCCTGTGTGGTGGTGCGTGCCTGTAATCCCAGCACTTGGAAGGCTGAAAACAGAAGGATCACTACGAGTCTGAGAACCTATAGTCCCTGTACTAAAATACATTTTTAAATAAAGAAGAAGAAGAGCTTAGGAAAATAGTACAAATTATGAATATTCAACATGGAAAAGAAACTGAATACATGAAACAGATTCAGACAGATATCCACAAAATTAAAAATTCCATTGAAAGTTCATGCAGTAGAATGAGCCAATGTGAGGACAGAGTATCAGAGATAGAAGACAGGATTGTGGTTAGCAATTGTGAAAAGAAAAGATTCCTTAAAAATGGGCCCATGAGCCAGCCATTAAAGCGCCTGCTTAGGCAGATGCAGGGGCCAGGAGCTCAGTATTGGGGCCTGCTGTGCAAGCCCCGCACCTGGGGCACACTGAGACTGCAGTTGCGACTGGGCATAGTAGCACACGCCTGTAATCCCAGCTCTTGGGAGGCTGTAAACAGGAGGCACTATGAGTCCAGTCTACACAATGAGACCCTGTACACCCTGTCCTAAATACAAAAAAAAAAAAAAAGATGGCCCATAAAAATTCAGTCTTAATAGCTGCTAGATGATGCAAAGAAGAAAAACAAAATTTAGCAGCATCAGTGAATTCTGTATTGTATATAGCATTGATTATAGGAATCTGTCCAGGTGATAAAATTTCATAGACATTAGATCAAAAAATTGCATATACAAACTGGCTAGGCTTGATGGTACATTCTGATAATCCCAGTACTTGGGAGCTGAGACAGAGGATCATTGGGAGTTTAAGCCAGCCTGGGCTACCTAGTAGTTCAAGGTCAGCCTAAGTTATGTTGTAAGACCCTGTCTCAAATAACAGAAATTAGGGCTGGGGAGGAAAAGAAATAAAAGTTTATAGCAAATCTAATAAAATAGGAATAAGGTCTAAAGTTTAATTAACAATGTATCAATGTCAATTTTCTGACTTTTATAGTTCTTATATGTTCCTGGGGATATATGGGAAGTCTTTGTTCTATTTTGTAATTATGAATCTAAAATTATTTCAAAATAAAGTTTATAGAAAATTAGATTCATTGTTGATTTATGCAGCAGCTTTTGGAATTCTCTGTAGTATTTCCTGAAAAAGATAATATATGGCATTGAAAGGACAAAATGTAATGGTGGGTTTTCTACTAGTTTTTTTTTTTTTTTTTTTGGCAGAACCAGTGATTGAACTCAGGCCTTGTGCTTGCCAGACAAGCGCTTATTCCGCTAAGCCATCTCCCTAGCCCTCTGCTAATTATTTTTGAAGCATTATTTTCCCAATGCAAAGCTTTTTTTTCTCAATATAATGAAAAATTGAAATCCTATATGTGAGTGGGGGATATAGCTCAGCAGCATAAGCACCTGCCTGACAAGTACAAGGTCCTGAGTTTGATTCCTGGTACAAATAAAAGAAAAAATCCTGTATGTATTCAATAGTAGACAAATTTTATTTTTTATTTCTTCTCAAAGAGTTACATTTCATATAAAAGTTTATCAGTAAGTTTTTATTTTTATTATTTCAGCATAAAATAATTGCCTTGGTGGCATATTATGATTAACACTAATTGCTTGTGAGATAGTTAAATGTCAGCATTGAACCTAAGCCTTTAGCTGCCATCTTGCCATCATATTTATGAATAAATGTTCACCAAACATATATTTTGTGTCTTGTTGCATTATACACTATAAATAATAAGCCAAGGAATCGACATAAATCACAAACTAAGAATGATAAATTATCAATATATTGCTGATTTTACTATTTTATTATGTAAATATAGGGAAGTTATAGGGATTATGAATTCAATTTGAGTAAAATTTAAAACTATATATTTGGGGCCAAAGAGATGGCTCAGTAGAACAAGTGCTTCCTTGGCAAGCCCATGCAATCCCCAGTTCCGCAAAAAATAATATATATTTTGTGATAAATGGCCTTTAACTTAAGATGGCCAAAGCACTATGATATCTGGTATAAAGAGAAGTGTAAGAGTTTTATTTTTCTGAAATTAAAAGTTATTTAATAAACACTTGTTTCCCCAGGGATATATATAGCTCAGTGGCAGCACCTAGCTAGCAAGTGTGAGCTCCTGAATTCAGTTGCTGGTACCAAATATAGTTTCTATTAACTTGAAAGAAGATAATATAGAGGCCACCCAGATAGTTCAGCAGATTAAAGTGCCTGGTTAGGCAAATGCAGGGGCCAGGGGTTTGATACCTGGCATGCCATGCTGGCCCCGCCCCCAGGGCCACTGAGACAGTGACTGAGATGTGCATGGTGGTGCACACCTGTAATCCCAATACTTGGGAGGCTGAAAACAGGAAGCGTCACTGCAAGTCCCTATCGGTGTAGTGAGACCCTGTACACCCTGTACTAAATACATAAAAAAGGTAATGTAAAATAAATCCTCAGACTAAATATAAATTGAATGCAGTTTGTAAGTACTGTAATTCATTGTGTTGTAAATTTTGATTTGGGAATTATGTTGTTATCATAGCCATAATATTGTTACCAACGTTTTGTATTGTTACCGGTACTCTATCCATGAGGAAAAAAATCCTCTGGTGTATTTCCCTTGGGATAAAATATATCCATGGCCATGGTGTTTAGAGCACCTGGTGGTATGGCTTTGGTCTACCTTTTTCCCCATGTCTGCCCACAACCTTTGCAGGTCTCTCCTCTTCCTTGCACACTTCCCTTTCCTCTTTACACAGTTCAAACTGTGATTCCCTTTGAAGCCTTTCCAGTCCCAGAATTAGAGCAGCTTCAGCAGTGTCTAGGGCTTGCGGAGCAGTATGTTGCTCTTCGGTTATTCATTTCACTTGTCATTAGATCCCTTGAGGGTCCAAGCTGGGTCCCTTCCCTCTGTCCAGGCCAGGTACAGCACCTGGCATGCAGACCATGGGTCACAGCACACACTTCATATGATGATGAGTGGATGAGTGCATGTGTCCGTGCATGCATCAGATGCTGTGCATTCACCAAGTCCTTGGAGACCAATTGTGTTTGTTCTTCCCTGTCTTAGTGCAATAATCTCCCAAAAAAGTAAAGGCCAATTGTTTAGCCACAATTATATGGAAAGACAAGTTAATATTTAAAACACAATTTTCCAAATAATTCAATTTAGTTAAGACTTTATTAACATTTCCCACCATTCTTTCTATTCTTTTTTTTTTTTTTTTTAGCACAGGATCTCAGTACATAGATTGGACTCATACTGATTCCCCTGTTTTCAGCCTCCCAAGTGCTGGGATTACAGGTGCGCACCATCATCCCAGTCTCAATCACTGTCTCAGCATGCCCTGGGGGCAGGGGCCAGCATAGCACACCGGGGACCAAACCGCTGCCCTCTGCCTAAGCAGGCACTTTAGTCCTCTGAGCTATCTGGCCAGCCCTCTATTCATTCTTGCTGATGTTTTTAGTAGCTGGGAAAAGATCAGGAGTTTCCACTCCTGAGCTACCTGCCCAAATCAGATGTAGAACTCACTTGGAGTGGGCTCCAATTCTTTTTTTTTTTTTTTTTTTTGAGACAAGGTTTCACTGTACAGTTCAGGCTGGCCTTAAGCTCACTTTGTAGCTCAGGCTGGTCTTGAACACAACAATCCTCCTGCCTCAGTGCTGGAATTACCAGGCGTGCACCACCATGCCGGGCTGTGGGCTCCAATTCTGAAGGAGGATGGGGGATGACGAGATAAAGAGCACAAGCCTGTGATCAATCTATGTTTCACTTCAAAATTTAACCAAAGGAATTGAGGTGTTCTTTGTCCTTCAGACAGCTAGTCTCTGGTTTACCTAAAATGCTACAGAAGACATAAATGGCCCTGGTGACAAACTAGCGATCTCTGTCCTCAAACCCTTGTGGGCACATGATCTGAGTCTCCCTCATTGTCTGCAGGTCCTAACTTCTGTTTCTGTACTCTAACAAAATGACTCAGGGTTTCATCACTTGTTATTGTACAATCTAACTGCCATTTCTCCGTGTAAGATCTGGTAGCATCATTAAACAGGGCAGAGTCCTCCTAAACAGCCTCACCCTTGGCTTTGAGACATCACCTACCTTTCCCACCTCCTCCCCTTTGATTGCATGCCCAAACATTCCTCCAGGCTTTAGTCATGGGTCTTGTGCTCACTTTTTCAAATACTAAACTTGTTTCTATGCTCCATGTATGCTGTGCTCTCTGATGTCCTGTCATCCTTATAGGCCCAAATTAAGGGCCACCTTCCCCAGAGACCATCTACCTACTGAGTCCTTCATACCCATTGCTGGAGTAATCGAGACCCAAATATGCTTTCACTATTGAGCACTATATATATTCTGTTTTGTAAGATCTCTTTTTGTTTTATGAATTATATATATATATGTATCTTCAGTCAAGCAAAGGCTCCTTGAAGGTCTTAGACCCAGGCCTTGAAATGACCCATGGTTCCATGTGCTTCACACAGCACTTACCATGTGTGTCACTGGTCCATGAACATGTGCTGTGGAAACTAAGGCACCATCACAGTGGTTTGGAAAGAGAGATACAAAGAAGAGACTTCTGAAATTAAATTGCTTTCTTCCCTCCTACGATTCAGGGGGTAAATCGGAGCGCATGAGCAGGTACCAGAGCCATGCACATTAGGCGGCTCTTCCTGCCACGATGTGCTCTGTGGAAGGAATCTGGGGCTGGGTTCAGATGGCCCAGATTCAGTTCCAGCTTCGCCTTGGGCTTGGGCAGATCACTTGAATCCTGAGCTTTTGTTTCCTCATATGTAGAGTAGATTAATAATTCAGACTTTTTGAGATGAATGCTCAAAGCACAAAAGTGGCATTCCTGGTGGGAATGCCAAACACTGCAGCAAGCTTTCTGGGACATCCCCAGGGGTATCTTTACTAGGTGGGCTACTTTGGTAATATTGTTCTTGAAGATCAGAAAAGTACTGGGGACATGGAGAATACCCAGAGAGAGGACAGAGGACTAAGCAACGCTGAAGAGCAAGCTTTCTTTCTTTCCTTTTTTTTTTTTTTTAAATTAATTTTAAAGCTTTCTTTTTTATTTAAGGAAAGCTTTCTAATTAAAAAAAAAAAAAAAGAGGATACAAGGGGGCCTTTGCCCTGCCAAAGTGACAAGAGAATAAAACTGAGAGGATTCTGAGGAGATGGATTTGGAGGATGAGGACAGGGCCAATGCCAAGGGAAAGCAAGCTAACCAATTCACGGGCCAGGCATCTCGGAGGAGGGTGAGAACATACCACCCAGCTCTCGGCCAGACATCTGAAGGAGCAAGATTGTTAAAGAAACAAAGTGACATGGCTTGTGTGTGTCCCCTGAGACACAGATGTGCTTTGGAACATGAAGAGCCATGAAAGAAACATCAGAGCCACTATGTCTGCTGGAAACTTGAATGCAACCTTCCCAACATGTCACTGCAGTTTCTACAGCTCCGTGACCTCTCTGTCCTCAGCCCAAGGCCAGGCTGAGGGAATGGTGCACCCTCCATGCCACCAGGTTCTGCCCTGGCGCCCATCCCAACACCGTGCTGTGAGGAAGCTGGCAGCACCTGGTTAAATAATGCTTCAGAGGACAGGATTTCTTCTGTCTCTTGCTCAGTTTCCAAGGCTTCTTGCTGCATGTGGTCCCATGTGGCCAGAGCACAGCTAGCAATCTGTTTTATTCCCTTTTCTCCATGTAGCCAGCAGCACCTCCTCAGGGTCAACACACAGAAACAAGACCAAAAAACCACACTTTTCCAGCCCACCTGCCTTCTGTGCTCCATGCCCTGGTTTGATCTCTCCCTTCATTAACTATGTACTGAGCAACTGTTGTCCCCTGGGCCCTGTGCCAATGCTAACTGAAGATGGGAAGTTAGCTCCAGAAGCGTTTTCTATCTTTCTGCCTAAGTGCCATGAAGGTCAGGCAGCAGAGAAATAAAAGCCAAGTCTGTCCTTGCTCTCTCCCCACTCAGGACCCTGATCAGAGGAGCTGTGGGAGTTGGTTCAGGGTGCTGGGAAGGGAAATATGAATTGAATATGTTGGTGATTCTCAGAATTGCTCAGCTTCCCAGCTAGTAGTGAAAAATGTTTGGTTCCCACCAGCAGTGTCTCTCTTGTCCTCCTGACAACCTAGTGCTCAATAATGTCACTATCGTGATTCTTCAGGCATGAAAACAAGCTGGGAGACCTTCCCCTAATTGATCAGAATCTCCAACAATAAGTGGCAAAGCCTACAGCCAAGCCTCATTTTCTGCCCTAAAACTTCTCTCTCTGTGCCTCAACTTCCAGGAGTCTGATGTTATGGCTTCATCTTGTCGTGGCTGTGTAGAAATTTGTTAGCTCCAAAAGCATATATTTGGCTGGATATGGTGTCACACACCTGTAATCCCAGCATTCACAAGAGTGAGGCAGGAGGATCACTGTGAGTTTGAGGTCAGCCTAGATTAAAAGGTAAGTTCAAGATCAACTTAAACTGCATAATGAAACCCTGTCTCAAAAAAAAAAGGTCTGGACTACATAGCAAGACCCTGTCTCAAAAAACAAACAAGCAGATGTTTGAGGAACTTAAAAGATACCCAAAAAATGGTTTGCCTTCCTACCTGCCCACCTAGAAATGTCCATCTAAGAGGACTGATTTTAGTATGTGAAGGAGATTTGTTTGCTATACTCGTGGGACTCTCTTACCCCTTTGAGTTATGGTCAGCTAGCGCAACCTCACTAGACCTAGCTGGAACTCCTCGTAAGGCCACATCCCCTGGACACTAACTATAAGGGTGTGTTGCCCAGACCATTCTGTAAGAGCTCAGATTTTGTTCAGGACCCAGTAACTAGCACCATAGCATGATCAGGCCTGGGGAAAGAGTTCCATGACCTGAAAGTATTGTGAAAAGGGAGTTTAGAGAAGCCAGTCAGACTGGTGCACACCTGTAATCTGTCTAACTGGAGAGGCTGAGGCAGAAAGAAGCAAGGTCAAGGCCAGCCTGAGCAACTTAGCAAGACCCTGTCACAAAATCTAGGAAAAGAGAGTAGGGGGAAGAAATGTAGCCCAGAGTGAGGCCCTGGGTTCAATCCCCTGTACCTCAAAAAAAATCCTGAAGGATTATTACAGTATGTGGCCTTATAACTATCCACATCCCTGCCCTGAACCTACTGGAGGGGACACATGCTAGACCCACAACTTGAACTTGTTGGAACCACCCTACTTACCTAATCTCTAGACAAGTTCAGCTTTGAGACACCGAGCCCCTCTATGAGTCAGGTCCTTGCTCAGCCTTGAGAAGAACATGATTGGCTAGATGTGCCAGGGCTTTGTGACCCACTGACAGAGCTCTTCCAGCCCCTCAGGACCCTTCACCCCTGCCTGCACACACTGCCTCTGTGCAACCCCAGAACAACCTGGATGTGTGAACCAGGAGGAAGGGGGCAGCAATTCTGCAGATTTTTCCTGACAGGTGACTTCTGCCCACCTGCACCAAGTCAGGAAGGGGTAGCTCGGTGACAGTGGGCATAGCCCCACATCAGCAGCAGAAACATTTTGGCAAGCTCCCTAGAGCGCTCCTTCCTCTGATCCCACAGCGTCTGTTCCAGTTTTCCTGGCTGGTAGGATGGCATCCAAAAGCATATATATGGGAAGTCTGGAGGGTGGGGGAACCATGATCAGAGGCCCAGCTTTGGGAAGCCCAGATGGCTGCTCAGGCAGAAAGGGCAGAGAAGAGCCCAGTTCTGTAGTCCGTCCCTGTTGGACTGGCATTCCATGCACAGAGACCTGAAGTTGGCTGTGTCAGGCATTTGCTTCTATAATACCTGCTCCTGGATTTCTACTATCTGTGCAGTAAGGCCAATAATACTTAGCAGATTCTGCTTGCCAGGCTGTGTGCTGTGTACGCATGGCTCACTTGAGTCTTTGTAACAGCTCTGTGAGGTAGGAGCTGCCCCTGTCCTATTCTATAGATGAGGAAACTGAGACCAACAATCAAAATAGCTCAAACACTGGTAGCACCAGGATTTGAACTTAAGTGGTCTGAGTAGAAATCCAGTATCTTACATCACGGCTGTGGAGGTGGCTGAATGCATGTCAGCTGCCTGTTGTGTAAGTGGAAGAGCCACATGGGTTTCAAAGACAGGGCACAAGCAGCCTGGGATCTGTGGGGCATTATCCAGGGACCAGACAAAACAGAGCTGAACTTGTAATATATGGATCCCCAGAGAACCAGACAAGATTGAGGTCCCCAGGTTACCCCCAAGACATATGAAGCCAGGCGTGGTAGCACCTGCCTGTAATCCCCAGCACTGGAGAGGCTGAGGCAGGAGGATCACTGAAAGTTCAAGGCCAGCCTGAGCTCCATAGTGAATTCAAGGCCAGCTTGAACTCCACAGTGAGATGCTGTCTCAGAAAAATACAGCAACAGCAAAAAAAGTCTTAGGTGTCTGGAAAGGATCTAGATAGTCTCTAAAAACCCTTCTGACCATTTTTTAAAACATTTTATTAAAATTTGTTTGCAGTGTATAATGATTACATTCATTGTGGGGAGTTGGAACATGTACATAGCACATCTTAGTTCTGTTTTCATCCCCTTTCCCTGCCCCTCTCACATCCTTCCAGCCTTTGGTCCCCTTCTCTATTATAAAAAAATCTGTTTCAGTCAGGTGAGATAGTTCAGCAGACTAAGTGCCTGCTTAGGCAAGTGCAGGAACAGGACTTCAATCCCCAGCACCACGTGCCACGCCAAGCCAGCCCCTGGGTGCACTGAGCCAGCTACTGAGTCCAGGCGTGGTGGCACATGCCTGTTATCCCAGCACTGGGAAGACTGAAAACAGAAGGATCACTCTGAGTCCAAGCTGCACAGTGAGAACCTGTACCAAGCACATTTAAAAAAAAAAAAAAAGCCTAAAATATCTGTTGCCTCTTTCCTATTTTCTGTCTTGCTCTTTAATGTATTTATATCGTAGTTTCTCATATGACAGAAACTGTATGATATTTAAGCTTCTGATTTATTTCATTGAACAATATGGCCTGAAGATGCATCCATTTTCCTATAGATGACTCAGGTTTATCCTTTGTATTGCAGAGTAGAACACCATCATGTAAAAATACATTTTCTTAATCCATTCATCTATTGATGGACACACAGGCTACTTCCAAGATTTAGGTATTATGAGTTACGTTGTAGTAGATATTGGTATGTATGTATCACTATAATATGGTGCCTTTAACTCTCTTGGGGACATCCACAAGGAAAATAGCTGGGTCCCATGGGAATTTCTAGTTGTTGTGGTGGTTTTGAGGAGTCTCTTTACTGATTTCACTAGTGGTTGTACTAGTTTACATTTCCACCAACAATGTTAGAAGGTTTCCTCCTCCCACCCCCACCCCTGCAGCCCCAGCAACATTTGTTGATATTTGATTTTTTAATCTTTATTTATTTGTTACGGAGTCTCACTACACAGCTCAGACACATAGCGAGCCTCCTTGCCCAGCCTCCCCAGCACTAGGATTATGGGCATGTGCTACTACACACAGTTTGTGTGGCTGGCTCAGCACAAGGCCTTAAGACATTTGGTACCAGGGATTGAATGTGGCCCTTGTGCTTTCCAGGTGGGCACTTAGACTGCTGAACTATCTCCCTAGCCCCTGACTTCTCCATTGTAGTCATTCTTTCTAGAGTGACATGGAATGTCAGTGTTGTTTTAGTTTGCATTGCTCTAATGACTAGAAATGTTGAACATGGTTTCATGTACTTATTGGCCATTTGTATTTGTTCTTCTGAGAAGTATATGTTCATTTCAGTGTTGCCCATTTTTTGATTGGGCCTTTTATTTGGAGGGGGAACCTGATTTTTTTTTTTGAGTTTTAGATATTCTAGATATTCATCTGCTATCTGAGGTACAGCTGGAAAAATTTTTTTCCCATTCTATATATTGTTCACTCCACTGGTTGTTTCCTTTGCTGTGCCAAAACATTATAATGTAATACAGAGTATGCCCACCCCAATGTATACCTTCAGGAAAAGAAAAACTCATTATGAATGCTTCAATAATGAATTTATTGAGACATCATCAGATTAATATAGTTACCTTTGGCTTCTGGAATTATAAGAGGTGCCATGAGCTTCCAGACATTTATTAGTACAGCAAACTGCTGCTTGGGCAACCTTGGTCATGGGATTACAGTGCATGCATTTTCAATTTCTTCTCTAGCAGCCAACAGTGTAGTAGGTTTTCTGTGATACACAATCTCCTCTAGGGTACACCATCTGTTGAGAAAACATCATACTGTTTTTCTTCTCCTGAAATGTGTATACATTTTTTGTGAACTCTATAATTCCACTTGTTTATTCTTGATTTGTTTTTGTAAAGTTGAGGTTCCGTTCAGAAAGACATCAAGAGTTTTACCTTGGGGTTGGAGAGATAGCTCAGTAGAATAAGCGCAAGAACCTGAGTTCAATCTGCAAAAAAATAAAATAAAATAAAATAAAAAGAGTTTCACCTCTTTTTATTCTCCAGCAGGTATGTTTCTGTTTTAATATTTAAATCTTGGATTCATTTTGATTTTAGTTTAGTGCGTGGTAAGAGATATGTATCTAGCTTTAATTTTCTGCATGTGTGTAACCATTTTTCCAAACATCATTTGCTAAAGAAGTATGTATATGTTTTTGACCATTTTGTTAAAGATCAGATGGCTGAATATACCTGGGATTTTTTTTCTGCATCCTTTGTTCTATTCCATTGATCCACATGACTGTTTCTGTGTCAATACCATGCTATTTTTATCACTGGAGCCTTGCAAGATAACTTGAAACCCAGGATTGTTTTTGTTTTTATTTTTGTTTTTGTTTTGAAAAACAAAAAAGCAGGATTGTGATGCCTCTTGCTTTGCTTTTGTTACCCAGGATTGCATTTGTCTTTCTGGAAATCTTCTTGTTCAAATTTTAAGATTGTTTATTGTAGTTCCATGAGAAATGTTTTTGGTGTTTTGAGATTATGTTAAGCCTGTGTATGGCTTGTGTATAGATGTCCCCTCAAAGCCTCACCTGGTCATAGGTGGGGCTTTTCAGAGGTGGCTGAATCTAGAGTGTAAGGTGCTGGGATCAAGAGTATGTAATTACTAAATTAATCTGCTGATTGGTTTGGCATAGTTCTGGGAGTGGATAACAAGAAGACCCTGCCTGGGTGTGAGTGCTGCCCACCCCTAGGATGAGTGTCCTGGGCAGAATATAAGGGACAGGAAGAGAGATTCACTGGTCGCTTGTCACTTGCTGCTTGTTGCCTTCTGCCTGGCCAGCCATGAACTGAAACCTCTACAAACTGTGAGCTACAGTAAACCTTTTCTCCTTTAACTTTAGGTGTTGAGTATTTACTCAACAATGGGAAAAGTAACTAAGATGGCTTGTGTATCAGTTTTGAATGTGTGGCTGCCCTGCCTATGCAGGAACGTGGGGTAGTTTTCCGTTTGCTGGCACCCTCTTAGTTCTCCTTTTTCAGAATACTATCGTTTTTGTTGTAGAAATCTTTCAATTCTTTGACTAGGTTAATTCCTAAGTATTTAATTTTTCTTCTGCTATTTTGAATGTATTGTTATCCCAGTTTCTTTCTTGGTGAGTTCATTAAGGTATAGATTTTTTGTGTGTTCATTTTATGTCCTGCTACATTGCCAAATGTAGTTATTAAGTCTTGATGGAATTTTGGGAGTCTTTTATGAAAGAATCATGTCATCTGCAAATAATGATAATTTGACTTCTTCCTTTCCCAGACATATCCCTTATAGTGTTTCTTTCTCTTGCCTGACACTCTGGCTAATGCCTTGAGTATTGTATTGAATAAGAGTGGCCATAATGGATATCCTTGTCTTCTTCCTGATTTAATATGATGTTAGACATTGACTTCTCATAAAGGACTCTTACAAGGTTGAGGTAAGGTCCTTTTATACCTATTTTTCAAGGTTTTATCATTAATAGATTTTCTATTTTGTCAAAATTTTTTTCTAAAAATTTTATCTATTGAGATGGTCATGTAATTTTTGTTCTGGCTTTATTCATAAATGTTGAACCGCCCTGACATCCCTATGATGCAATCTACTTGGTCATTACATATACAATCTTTTTTTGTTTTAATTTTAGGGAAAGGTCTACAAGGTGTTCAGGGTCTCACTACTAGAACGGACTCATAGTGATCCACTTATTTACAGCCTCCCAACAGCTGTGATTACAGGCATGCGCCCTGCCCAGTTTCAGTTGCCATCTCAATGCACCCCAGGGGCAGGGCTTCCATGGCAGCCCTGGGTATTGAACCCTGGGTCCCTGCACCTGCTTGCAGATGCTTTAATCCACTGAGCTATTTGGCCAGCCCGATATACAACCTATTTTGATGATTTGCTGCATTCTATTTGCCAGTATCTTGTGATGATCTTTGCATCTATGTTTATTAAAGAGATTGGCCTTTGGCCTTTACTTTTTTTTTTTTTTTTTTTTTTGCAGAACCGGGGATTGAACTCAGGCCCTTGTGCTTGCCAGGGAAATGCTTATTCCACTGAGCCATCTCCCTGGCCCCTTTTATACTATCTTTTTAGTTCAGTCCTATCTGATTTTGGAATCAGAAATGAGGAATAAGCTTCAGAGTATTTCTTGCCTTTCAATTTCAATTTCTTTTTTTTTTTTATGTCTTTTTGAGACAGGGTCTCACTATGCAGTTCAGGATGGCCTTAAGCTCACTTTGTAGCTCAAGCTGGTCTTGAACGCACAACAATCCTCTTGCCTCAGCCTCCCAAGTGCTGGGATTACAGGCATGCGCCACCACGCCTGGCTTCAATTTCATTAATGAGTTTGAGGAGTTTCCGAATTAGATCTTCCCTGAAGTTCTTGTAGAATTCAGCAGTGAATCCATCACTGGATTTGGTGCGTATGTGTTTACAATTGTTATGTCTTCCTGTTGAATTGTTGTGCTTTTCTTAGTTGGTAATTTTTTTTATTATTGATTTGATTTGATTACTGCTTCAGTTTTATTGCTTATGCTATATGAAGTTTAAGCTTTGGTAATTCATATATATTTAGGAATCTATCCATTTCCTCTAGATTCTCCAGTTTGTTGGAGTACAAGTTTTCTTTTTTTTTCTTTTTTTTTTTTTTTTTTTTTTAAGCAGGATAGATTTATTGGGGGAAAGAGAGCTCCTGTGCAAGAGAGGGACAGGAGGGGGGCCCGAGCGGGTTGTCCCCCTGGAGTACAAGTTTTCAAAGTAGTTACTAATACTTTTCTGTATTTTGGTGGCATCCATTGTGATGTCACCTTTTTCATTTAAAACTGCACTAATTTTGGTCTTTCCCTTTTTGGTAAGATTAGCTGAAGTTTGTCTATTTTGCTTATTCTTTCACAGAAAGGGTTTTTTTATGTATTTAGTACGGGGTCTACAGGGTCTTACTAAGTAGATTGGACTTGCAGTAATCCTCCTGTTTTCAGCTGCCTAGGCACTGGGATTATAGGTACATACCACCACACAGGGGTAGGGCTGGCACAGCATACCGGGGATCAAACTCTGGTCCTAAGCAGGCACTTTAATCCACTGAGCTATCTGGTCAGCCTAAAGAATCAGTTGTTTTGATTCATTGATTCCTCATGTGGGTTTTTTGTCTCAATTTCATTAATTTCCATTCTGATCTTTATGATTTCCTTCCTTGTACAAGTTTTAGATTTAGATCGTCAGACTGCGATAACTCAGACAAGCTTAGGCAGGTGCAGGGAACCACGGTTTGATCCCTGGCAACACATGTTGTCCTCAGTATGGGCTGCACTGGCCAAAAAGATCAATTAGATTTTTTGTTTGTTTGTTTGTATTCTTAGGGAAGGGTCTACAGGGTGTTCAGGGTCTCACTGCTAGACCAGACTTATAATGATCTGCCTGTTTATAGCCTCCCAAGAGCTGGGCCCAATCTAAAAATCAATTAGATTTGGATTGTCTTGTTTTTCTACTACCTCAAGATATATAATTAGGTTACTTGGGCTTGCTCTGTTTCAGATGTGAGCATTCAGAGCACCCTTAGGATCCTTTCATTGTGTCCCATAGAGTCTAATGTGGCAACTATTGTTTGATTCTAGGAATCAGATTTTTCTTCCTTGATTTCTTCAGTGACCCATTCATTATTCAAGACTATATTGTTGGGGCTGGGGAGATAGCTCAGTAGGATAAGTACTTGCCTGGCAAGTTCAATCCCCTATTAGGAGTTCAATCCCCTATTAGGACAAAAAAAAGAAAAGTTATATTGTTGTACTTGGGCGGCTGAAACAGGAGAATCTCCATGAGTTCAAGGCCTCCCTAGGTACATAGTGAGTTCAAGGCCAGCCTAAACTACATACCAAGGAAAGGGGGGGGTAACTTAATTTCCATATGTTTGCATAATTTCTGTAATTTATTGTTTGTCAATTTCTAATTTTATTATACTAAAGTCTAATAATATCCATGAGATTATTTAAACATGCTTTATGGGCTACTATGTGGTTTATTTTGGAGAAAGATTCTTGTGCTGCTAAGAAGAATGTGTGTTCTATTGGGTGAATCATTCTGTAGATATTAAGTCCTTCTGTTTGAAGGTGTAGCTCAACTCTGAGGGATTTTTTTTCTTGATTTTTTTTGTTTGATCTGACAGTGGGGGCTGATTTTTATATGATCTTATGAATAGGGTTCTTTTATGAAGTTAGGTTTATACATGTAAGCACATACATTTTAAACACATACATGCTTACAATTATTGTCTATTCCTGTTGAATTTTTCCTTTAACTAATATGTCTTTCTTTGCCTCTTCTGATCAGTTTTGGGTGAAAGTCCACTCTTAACTGAAATACTATAGTTATTCCTGCTTGCTTGGGCTCCCATTAATGGAATATTGTTCGCCATTCCTTGGTTGTTAGTCATAAATTTCCTTCTAGATTAGATGTGTTTCCTTGTCTGTAACTAATACATTTGGGCTTTTTTTTTAATTCATTCTGCCAGTCAGTATTGACGACCATTTTTCAAGATTTCACTCTGAAAGATGACCAGTGGCCCCCTCTTCCCATGCCAGACAAGGCATAGTAAACCTTATCGTCCTAGCATATTGGAAGTAATTTAACAAAGTTCCCAAATTAAAATTCCTTGAGTTTCTTTCACCTGACTGCAGTCTTGGTAGCAGGAGTCAAGGCCTGTTAGAGCAACCTTCTCATGGAGCCACATCTTGTTCTGGTCTATAAATAGAGTTTTTAGCTAACCTGGAGGTTTACATGCCATGGCCCAGTCAGGCTTTTTGTCCTGATAAGTCATTGTGTGCCAAAGATGAGGGTAGAAACTTGGGGACAGGGACTTGCTACTGCAGCCCTTGAGACAGAGCCTGGCCCCTCTGGTAGTTACCTACTGTTCTCTCAGGATATACAAAGAGTCTGGATAGCACGTGTGTTATCATTAAGAGTTTAATGACCAGTTTGGTTTCCTGATCCACACAAACCAAATACCTGAGCAAATGTATGTACTTCTGTCCAGCAGCTGACCTGCTGTGAACCTAGGCACACGTAAAACCCTAATTCAAAAGGCAGTCAGAAGTTGGAACAGTTGATGAGTTCAACATGTGGATTGAAGGAAAGATTTAGTTCACTGCAGAATCCTAGAGCAGACCCCATGCTCAGGCCACTCCAGCTGGCCCAGCTCTAAAAGGACACTTAGGCCAGGAATGGTCACACCACTCAACCCCCTTCTGTCACAAAACCAGGTTTTGATGGAAACCAGCTTCCTTTTATCAAACAGATCAAGGTTAGGGATTCTTCTTTGCCTAAATTGAGCTGGCAAAAAGTTATGGGATGAAGCAGTTGAAGGAGTCTTTACTCAAGACCTGGGTGCCACCTACTGGTCGCGTTTAATTCCGTGCATGGGACCAAACCCAGGACAAGAAAACTTGAGCCAAGAGGGGTCCCAAGCAGGGCACAGACCCACCTAAGGGCAAACCTGAGCCAGTCTTCAGTGGTAGCAAAGGCTCTAATATTAGTATTAGCCACACTCCTTACCTGAAAGCCACATGGGGTGACAGCATGATTACTGAGTCCTGAAAGGAGAAACTTCCTTTAATTCCCTTTTGTAGACAGTTACTACTTTAGCCTGGGAGATGACTCAGTAGAATAAGCACTTCCCTGACAAGCACAAGGGCCTGAATTCAATCTGGCCTGAGTTCATTCCAGCTTGAGTTCAATCCCCGGTTTCGCAAAAAAAAAAAAAAAAAAAAAAAAGACAGTTACTACTTTAGATACATTTTGGGGTGTTTTGTGGTACTAGGGTCAAAACCCAAGAGCCTTACACATATAGAGCAATTGTTCTGCCACTGTGAGCTACACCCCCAGTCCTATACAGTTGCACTTCATACCTAGATTCAGACTGATCAGAAGAGTGGGAATTGCCCCCTCATCCTTAGGCCTTGGCAGAACTGAGCCTGGGCCAAACTTAAAAGACCTGGACATTTTTCAAGTAGCTACTTGGCTTTTGGTGACTTCTGATAGCAGGGTATTTAGCTGTGTTCTAAACTCAAAGGAAACAGATTTTTCTTGGAACCAAGGAGGAACATAGTTAAACCATCCTCCACAAGGAGGCTACAAAACATTCCAACCTCCCGACTTGTGCCGTTGCAACACAGGCCTGTATATCCTAGCTAAGTGCCAGGTGAGGGCTATGGTTCTTACACTCAGCTGTGTACCAGAATCACTTTGGGCATTAAAAATAAAACTCTGTGCCTTATATATGTTAATGTTAATACATCACAGAGAGACAGAGACAGAGACAGAGGGGGTGGCTTCTGCATGGAATGGGTGTAAGCCTTCAGTAACTCTAACCCTATGGGACTACCCACAAAAAACAGAAATCACATTTAGACTAGGACAGTTGCCTCCACTTTTTTTCAGTAATCAGCCTTTGAAACTCATAACTATTAAACAACAGAATACCTAACATGGCTCAGGAATTCCCAAGGCCAACCTAAGAACACTCTACTCCTCAGCACCATCTCTGGCCATCCCAAAGCCTCTGAGGCTCAGTGCCAACCACAGTTAGTCCAGAATCATGCTGCCCCAGGGACCCAGAGACAAAATGGCCCAGGGCCTCCTGAGAAAAAGAACTTCTGAGCCTGTGGAAAGTTCATGGATAGTCCTTTGGGCCAGTTACCAGAATAGCTCACACCCTTGTGCAGCCAGTCCCAGTTGACCTCTTCAGACCTGCCAGTCTGACCACTAATACAAGAGGCCAGTCAGATCCATCTCCCTCTGATCTGCATGCTCCCTCCTTCTTGATTTCCTGTAGCATTTATTTGCACCCTATCTGGGAGCATTTGGTTCTACTGTTCTTATGTGTTCTTCTCCTCAAGATTATTAGCTCATTAGTGGTAGGGCAAATCTTTTTGATTCCTCATAGTACATAGCAAAATAAATATTCATGGAAATAAGATACACTTTCCTTGAACCCATCTCATTTTGCCTCCTTAGAAGCTTGGTGTTCACCCATCCCATCCAGTCCCACTGCTGGTGCTTTAGGGCAGTCCCCTGGAAGCTCAGAAATGCCTCCGATTGCCAGAATCTGTCACTGCCTTCCACCACCCTGCTTAGGCAGTTACTGTTCACTGAGGATTGATCAGGATGCCAAAGGACAACAGAACAGCCTGGCCTCTGAAGAGCTCACAATCAGGTGGAAGTGATAGGCACATGGAGGATTTCATGAGAATGTGACAAGTGCCTTGATAAGCCACATCAGAGTGCTATAGGGAAGAGGAGAGGTGTGAATCCTGTAAGGGGGCTCAGAATTTTTTTCCTAGAGAGGATCTTGAAGCCAGGTCCTCCAAGTTGGGTAGAGTTAGGGGAACCAGACCAGAAGGTGATAAAAGACAAATCAGAAAGACAAAGGACACAAGGAGGTGCCACTCAGTCTTCAAACAGCTTTACTGAATACTATGCTTATGACAGATCCACTCTTCACAGCACTTCCTGAGAGGGTGGGGTAGCAGGGTAGATGACAAGTCTGGTGGTGACTTTGAGGGTTGGGGTGCAAGGCAGTGGACACAAAGCTGAAAAGCTCAAGCACAGTCAAAATTACCCTGAGAAATCTCTGAAATTGTCCTTAGTCTTCAGATGCTCCCAGGACAATAATTTTTGTTTTTCTTGGTTTCTGTGCCCTGGCTGGGGCAGTAAAGGACAAGGTTTTATTTAAAGGATGAAAGACTAGGAATAAATAAGAGGGTTTTATCTCATATTTTTTTATTTAGAAAGCTTCATTTAAGTTAGATATGCATATAATGAGGTCCAGCTAGGTGGACATGCATAGGGTCAATGCTCAGAGAGGGAGGATGACAACACCCAGCAGGTTCCAAACTGCGCCCCGCTCTGAAGCAGTGGCCATGCCTGCAGAGCTGCTGCATCTCTTGGCCGAAGAGAGCTTCTGATTCAGTAGGTCTCAGATACAGCACAAGAATTGGAAATTTTAGCAAGCTGGTACCCAGACAGTTCCATTGCTGCTGATGCAGGAGCCACGGTTTGAGATCCACTGGAGCAGTTAATGTGAGGGGGCTTAGGGATGGGAACAGCCTTCCAGAGAGAGGACAAGTAGGAACTATCTTTTGGGAGAAAAGGCTGTAGAGCTGGGGTCTGCTTAGGGTTGGATAAGTGGTAGGGAGAAGGCTGGGAAGTGGGCTGGGTATATTCTTACATCAGAGACCCTGCATATTAAACCTAGTCTTCACTCCAGAAATATGGCTCTCACAGTTCTCAGAATACACAGTCTTTTTGGTCTGTTTTTCTGTTTCTGCTAAAGACTTAGTTAGAAATAGTTGTTACTTCTCAAGAGTGCTAAATAGCAGCTGACCTTTGGCCTGTGTGTGTGGACTGGGTGGGGGCATTTCTGCTCAGCACCACCTGTTGGCAGCAACACAGGTCCAAAGCTGTCAAAAGAAACCAGAAATCCCACTTTGTTTGTGAAACATTGCCATTTTAAAATATTGGGCACTGTCTCAAATAATCTCCCACAGTGTGAATGCTACACAGTTCAAGCCTCAAGGCAAATTCAACCAGAGCATGTTTCAGACTTAGAACTGGGTTGTAGGTGGTCAGGCCTGCGTTTAGACAGGGGGATGACATGGAGGAGAGAGATGCTGGAGGCTGGAAAGGTGGAAAGACCCCAGCATATTGAGGAGCGAGGGTTGAGCCAGGAACAGATAGATGTGTATAGGAACAAGAATAGACTGGCTACAGGGATCCTGCAGGTTTCTCACTCAGGTGATTAAATCCTCTCTGTTCAGGTAGGAGACTATGACCCCGGGGTCACCCAGCTGGTGCCTTTAACATCAAACATAAATACAGAAGCAAAGGTGTATTTTAAGAGGCTCTGGACAAGCAGAATTCTGGATCACCCAGCAGACTGTAGGACATAAGAATAGGGAGTCAGAAGTCAGAGAAGAAACGAAAGCTAGTTGACTTTCTAGAAGCCAAATCTGATTGGGTTATTGTCTACTTAAAATCCTCTGCTAGCTTCACACTGACTAAAAAATCCAGACTTCTCTCATGGTAAACAAAGCCCTTCCAGATCTGGCCCTGCCAACCCCATTGCACCACGCCCCAACACATCCTGCTTCCTGGGCCTGCTGAGCCACTCACAGTTCCTGGAATGAGCCATGCCTTTGTTCTGACTGCTCCTCGGGCCCACTGTGCCCTCCTACTCCATTCTTTGTGTGTCTGGAAAATTCCCTCTCCTTTTAGGCTCTAAAATGTCTGCTCTGAAGTCTTCACTGACCCTGCCAAGTAGGAGAGCTCACGCCCTTGACTGTGCCGCCATGAACTTTTCCACACTTCTCTTAAGGCCTCATCTCCTGCTGCTGGAGACATTGGCCTGGGAAGCAGGGATGGTCTCTTAATTAAGTCTGTGTGTCACCAGCTCCTAGACATGCCTAGCACATAGTAAACACTAGTTAAATGTTTAAAGAAAGAGCATGTGCGTGTTCCCTGGAGGGAGAATGGCAAAGCTAGTCTGAGGGCAGTGCTGCTTGTTTCCAGACCCCTCCTCTGCTTGCTACAGAAGATGGCCTGAGCCTCTCATGCTGACCTCACCTCTTTTTTTGCAGCTGGGGAATGGCCGTCAATGTGTACTCCACATCTGTGACCAGTGAAAATCTGAGTCGCCATGATATGCTTGCATGGGTCAATGACTCGCTGCACCTCAACTACACCAAGATAGAACAGCTCTGTTCAGGTAGGAGACTGTGACCCCATGGTGGCCCTGCTGGAGGAAAGGGAAGGGAAGTCCAGAAGGCAAAACAGCAAAGCAGGGAAGTACCTTGTAAAGAGCATAGAGGAGAGCCTCAGAGACCACCGCAGTCACACCACCTGGAAGTTAGGAAGGGAAAAGAAAAGGTGGAGTGTCAAGAGCTACTGTAGGCAGAAGCCACAGGTTAACATGTGAGGCTCCAGTGTGGCCACTCCGAGTCCAGCTTTCAGCACCTCATCTGTCTGGTGCAGCCCTATGTAAATCACTGCATTTCTCTAGATCTCAGCTTTCTCATCCATATGCTGGAGATGTAGTCACCTATTTACTATACCAATTATAGTTACTAGGAAAACCTACATATATGCAGAGATAGTACAGGATATGCATCAGTAAATGCTAATTGTGTTTATACTTGGACAGGTAGGGGAGTCTGTATGGTCATGTCTAGCCTGAACATAGGACTGACTCCAGCTCCAGAATAAGGGGAGAAAAAAGAAGTCCAGGTTTGGGAAAGACACCAGCAAGGTCCCTTGCTGGGGGGAGCAGCTGGGGCCTACCTCAGTCAGCTGGGCCTCTCCACAGGTGCAGCCTACTGCCAGTTCATGGACATGCTCTTCCCTGGCTGTGTGCACTTGAGGAAGGTCAAGTTCCAGGCCAAACTAGAACATGAATACATCCACAACTTCAAGGTGCTGCAAGCAGCTTTCAAGAAGATGGGTGTTGACAAAGTAGGTGCCTGTACCCCAGGGGGCCCTGAGGAGCTGTGTGCCCCTTGGGAAGAAGATGCCCCAACAGCCACAGCCAGGGGGCTGGGCTGCTTGGGTTTTCCAGTACACGTGGCTCCGCCCACTCCAGACTCCACCAGCTCAAGACAGTCCCGTTAGGAACAACATTTCCTCCCCTCTGTTCCCCACTGACCTTTCCCATCCCAGACACAGGTTCAGTCTTTGCTTTTCCAGCCTTGCAGTCCAAGGACTGTGGGTCCTGAACCTCCAGCCCGCATGTGGGCAGCAGGACCAAGGGAAGTGTCCCCACACAGTTCCTCCTGTGCCTACAGGACCCATGGCAGGACCTGCCAACCTGTCTGCCACCTGTCTGCTCTGGGGCATTGGGAAGGGGCAGGTGGAGAAGGTGGGCAATGCTGCAGCCCAGGGCCTGGCTTTCCTGAGGGCAGTAGCCCCTCACAGAGGAAGGCAGTCCTACATAGCAGATGGCTAAAGTACTCTGCTTGTGTGGTCTATTTCAGATCATTCCTGTAGAGAAATTAGTGAAAGGAAAATTCCAAGATAATTTTGAGTTTATTCAGTGGTTTAAGAAATTCTTTGACGCAAACTATGATGGAAAGGATTACAACCCTCTGCTGGTGCGGCAGGGCCAGGACGTAGCACCACCTCCTAACCCAGGTGATCAGATCTTCAACAAATCCAAGAAACTCATTGGCACAGCAGGTAATGTGCCCGAGCTCGGGGAGGGATTTGAGGGGCCAGGCCGGCAGGGCTCTACAGCCACGTGCCCCCCAGGGCCACCGGCCTGGCCCTGCCACCCTGGAGGAGACTGTTATCACGGAGTTCAGATGACGCCATCTGCTTCCCACTTAGGCTGGAGAGTCCCCATGGGTGGTGAGAGGGCTCCAAAAATTACTCTGTGAAGAGAGCCACCTGCTTCAGCCATGGTGGCAGCTGCAGCCCAGGCCACTTTTTTGTAGCATGAACTAACTTGTTTGCCTCAAGATAATGTGGCAGCAAGGTAGCATGTTCCTCTATACAGGTCCATCAGGCCACAGCCCTGGTGCCAGCACCGCAGCCCTTTTCTTGCCCCTGCCCCCTGGCTAACCTGGGGCAGGAGTTTGCCAAGCTTGACCCTATCCTCTCCTAATTTAAATCCTCAAAATTGAGTCTGTCCAGTTCTAGAGGGACAGGGAAAGAAGCAGTAGAGCCTTTAGGGGGCAGAAAGCTTGGGGAAGGGAAGGGAGAAGAGCAGCCCCAGCCCGCATCTGACCCGTCATAGCAGAGCCACCTCCTCCATTTTGCGCTGCTGTCCTGCCTGGGCCTGTCCCCACTCACCTGCTTGCTTGGCGTTAGAAGCGGCCGCTCTGTTAAGGGAGGTGCAGTGCTAGAAAGCAAGTGGCCGCAGCATGTGGGCTGTGTGTGCACAGGAAGAGCTGGTTCCCCTGAGGCAGCCACCGCTGCACACTGCAGAGGGCAGCAGAGCCTATCCTGCAACAAACCTTAGGGGCAGGGCCCAGCTTCATGGGAGGGTGGCTTTGGGCTGAGGCTTCTGTTGGGGAGACCCATGCCAGCTGCTTTTCCTCAGGCTCCAGCTGTCAGTACAGGAGAGCCCTGAGCCCCATTTCCCCAAATTCCCCAACCTCCCTCAGGCCAGCTCTCTGTGCCCCAGCCCCTCACACTTTCCCTTAGTTCCCTGTGGTCGCTGCTCTCCCAGGCTTGCCAGAGGTCTGCCTCGCTGCTATAGTGTCATGTGTGGCCGAGGCCTGAGGCCTAGATGTAGATGTCCTTTCCAAGGGGGAGCGTCTGCCTGTTGCATGGGTCTGCCCCCAAAATCCTCACATCAGGCTGTCTCAAGCCATGTGAGTACCAGCCTTATCTGACTCTTTTCCTCTGGGCAGTCCCCCAGAGAACGTCCCCCACAGGCCCCAAGAACATGCAGACCTCTGGCCGACTGAGCAATGTGGCCCCACCCTGCATCCTCCGGAAGAATCCCCCATCAGCCCGAAATGGTGGCCATGAAACTGATGCCCAGATTCTTGAACTCAACCAACAGGTAACTGGGATGGGTAATGGTAACCCTGCCACAAAGTCCAGAGGACCTTGGGGCATCTGCAAGAACAAGAAGAGAGCAGGCAGGGGAGTCTGAAGCAGGGACATCTGCCTTGAACCCTGCCTTCTGCCTGAGCAGCTCCTAGACTTGAAGCTGACTGTGGATGGGCTGGAAAAGGAGCGTGACTTCTACTTCAGCAAACTGCGTGACATCGAGCTCATCTGCCAGGAGCATGAAAGTGAAAACAGCCCTGTGATCGCAGGCATCATTGGCATCCTCTATGCCACTGAGGTGAGCATCCCTTCTCAGGTCCCTGGCCCCCACTCAGGCCTGGCCCTATGTTCACAAGTGCTAGGACTAGAAGGACCCTAGAGAGCATTTACTGATGAAGAGATGATGTCCCTATTGCCAGAGTGCACCTAGCCATGAGCAGGGAAAGCAGGGCCCTGGTCTCGTGGACCCTGGTTCCTAAGCCATTGGTCCAACCTTTGGCTTATTGCTCCTCTCTCCATGCACTTCCAGGAAGGGTTTGCACCCCCTGAGGATGATGAGATTGAAGAACACCAACAAGAAGACCAGGACGAGTACTGAGAGCGGCGCCAACCCTGACTGACTGCACAGCTTCCTTCCGTGCCTCCCCTCCCTGTGCCAGCCCCACATTACAGTCCTTTCCTTCAGCCAGTCAGCCGGCCGGGTGCTTTATGTCAGTGCCGCAGCATTGGGGAGCCAGGTGAGGGGCTTGGGAGGCTGGGGCAGGGGAGCAGGCAGAGGCTCCAGCCCAGCCAACCCCCAAAAGTGGCACTTGCCCAGGGGACAGAGCCCCTGCCCACTCCCCACCCCTATTTATTTCCGTTGTCTCTATGCTGTGTCAGCGAATACTTCCCAGGGTGCTGCTGCCACCCACCCAGCCAGCCACCTGCTCCCCAAGAGCCAGCAGCTGTATATTTGACAAAGTCATTGGTATATTTTTACTTACTGGATTGTCCTTGCACTTTACCTGTTCTTTCCAGGGCTGACAGCGAGCTCGGGGCAGCAGGCCTGGCTTGGCTCCCCTTCCCCACACCAAGGCTGGGGCAGGACTCACTGATTCTTATTTATTTTGTCTTTTGCCCTCCCAGTAGTTAAGGGGAAGGCTGATGTCAGCAGAGGAAGCAGGCTGAGAGGCCAGGGCTGGGGGCCCAGGGGTCAGGGAGACAGAGGGGAGCATGTGAGGGACAGAAGTGACCTCCTGGCACTGGGCTGACCCGTCCAAGACCCCTGCCCAGCACCGAAGGCCAGCACTGCCCCCAAGGCCCTAGCCATCCCCTCCTGCGGCCTGGTCCACACCACACAGACTCTGCCTGTCCCCCGCTGTCTGCCCCCCTTCCTACCCCTGCCCCTCAGCCTGCATATGTGTTCACTTTTATTTAAATAAACTTGTGTGGTAAAAATTCTATGTCTCCTTCAGTTGTGCCACAGCCTAGTCTCAGGGCTCATCCCTCCCTCCTGTCCTTGGCACTCTGCTGAGGTGATGGTCGTGTGACCATCACTGTCATCAGAAAGCGTTGGGCTCTCACGTGGCCCTTTTCCCAACACCTGTGATAGGATTCTGAGGCAACGTGAAGGACCTCAACACCACAGGAGGAACAAATTCCAGAGCCATGGCCATGATAATAGGCAGCCTGGAAAGTAGCTGAGGTGTCATGAGGAGGAGGCTGGCCAGCAGGGGCCATGTTCCAGCCTCCTGTCACCAATTGGACTGCTTGTTGACACAGCTCAATCAGAGTTCACGTACCTAACACAATGCTGCTGGGGACAAGATTCATATGATACCAAAAACTGGGAAGGCACCAAGAGCAAGCAGCCCTGAGTGCTAAAGCCCAAAGGATAGCAGTGGCCACATGGCTCCATCTATAGAACAAGTCTCTAATGGGGGTAGCAAGCCTGGAAGGCTTCCACATCATCATCTCAGCCCCACATTTCCAGGGTGTACCTGGCAAAAGGCCATGATAACCAAGGGTATGAAACATGGCCCATAAGCACCTCAAGGTCACCTAGGCCACCCTGCACTCCCCAGTGAAGGTTCTGAGGCCCACAGGCACCATGAATTGCTCACAGTGATAGAAACCTGGACTAGAATTCACACCTCTAGGCTTTGGGTTCAAAGCTCCTCCCAGAAACTACAGAGGTGGAACCTCAGAGTGCAACTCTAGCTACAGGCTAGCCCTGACAGGTGTCTCCTTGCCATCCTCCATGTGACTGAGATGCAGCTGGGGCTGTCTCTTCTATGGCCTGGCCCCATGGCCCATCTTCAAGGCCACCACCATTTCCCAATAATTCCAGATACAGACCTTACATAAGCAATCATATATGCCCACTCCTCATCAACTTTGATTCCCACTCCCACATAGATGGATACTGGTAACTTTGTTGTGTTTTTCTCCATTAATTTATTGTCCTGATTTTATTTATCCTGATAGCTTTTAATTTCTTTGCTTAATATTAAAAGATGTCCCCTCCATTATTCCAGGTAGATACTAAGGTAAGGGAGCCATGCTGCATGCTCAGTGTTCATCTTCAGGCCAGGCCACGTGCTGGCAGAGTGTGTGGTGGGCACTCTAAAGATGTCCATGACACAGTCCTGTGGTATGTGAAGTTGCATACAAAGGGGAACTAATGTTGCAAGAGGAATGCAGCTTACTATTTAGCAGACCTTGAAGTAGGGAGAGTATCCTGAATTACTGTGAGGGCTAACACAATCACAAGAGTAGAGGAAAACAGTACGAGAAGTCAGTGGTGTGAGAGTCTCTCAACTAGCTCTTCCTGGCTTTGAAAATAGAGCCTGGAGCCAAGGAGTGTACAGGTATGTCGAAAAGTTGAGAAAGGCAAGGAAACGCATTCTCCCAGAGCCTCCAAAGGCATACACCCTTCGTTTTAGTCCAGTGTGATGTCAGACTTCTGCTCTCCAGAACTCTAGATAAATATATATTATTTTAAGCCTATATGTTACAGAAGCTAGGGTGGCAAGTAGTGTGGAGGACCCACTCAGCAGCTCTCCTTGAAAGAAGAGCGACTGTCTCCATTTTGACTGAGCCTGATCCTATTTCCTCATATTGTTATGTACAGAGCTGGCTAGGACTTCTGTTTATCCTTCAATTGGCCTTAAGCAATGTGCATTGGTCTAGCTGAGGTGCTGGTGATAGTGTTTGAAGGTGGCATGCGTGTTTCCCTGGTAAGCCTGCTGCTCCTTAATGTGAGCTGGGTTGACAGGATGGTAGAGCTAATGCTCCACGCTGCCAGCTGGAATCGAGCCTCGAGATAGAGGCTATGACTTCCTGGGGCTTGAAAGACTACATCAAAGCTGAAGCCCTAGACTTTCCAAAACATTAAACACTATATAATGCGGATCACTTTCTGCATATCTTCTCTGCATATGGCAGAGGTAAATTTAGTCCACCAGCCTAGCTCAGCTCATAGTAGTCACCTACTTCCCATGATTCTCAGTCAATCCTCTTCAAGCCACCCCCACTGAATAAAAACCGGGTGAGGCCCTGGGTAGCTCTCTTGGTTCCGGGAAGCCATCTTCGTGGCTGGACCTAGAGCCCCTTGACTCCCCGATGAGTAAAGATATAATTCAGTGTCTTCAATTTTCGCCATGGGTTACATGGAAAGTGGTAGATTGGAATCAACTTGACAGGATTCCAATAACGTAACCTTGGAATTACAAATATTGATTTTTTGGACTGAGACGAGGACCTGAAAGAGTCTTCTACAAAGTAGTACTCAGTAACCCCCCACTTTTGCCCCATGTTGAACACCCATCAGACCTCCTTGGTCTAACATTTTTTGGGTCTTCAACCCTTACATGAATATCTACTCACATGCACCGCCATCGCTAATGTCTAAGATTGCACTTGGAATACCCAAACCTGAAGGGTGGCAAGCTCCACCCCATGTGTTTTCTAGCACCTCATATTAAGTGCATCATTGACACTCACTATGAATGTATAACACAATGTGTAACACTTAAGATGAATGTAAACTATTCACTTCTCTTCCTCATGAATAAGTGAGGTGTATCCCTGGCTCTATGTAGGATAGCCTGATTTAGAGAAGGTCCCCAGGAAATGTTGCTGGCTACATATATGAACAGCTTCTATCACCCGCATTCCATGTCACAGCAGATAACTTGCCAGACTGTTCCAGTGAGGTATAGGAAAGAAAGACCCTCCCTATCCTCCAGTCTCCCTCATGGAGCAGTCCCACTTTTGCTCCTATAGAGAGGCAGTTCTGTGCCGGTTCCAAAAACAGGGCCTCTTCCATGATCACATGCATGATATAGCAAGGGTCAAATAAAGAAGAGGTATTCTTGGAGCAAAGCTAAACCAAAACTTGGAAACACTGATCATAGGCAAAAACCTTTCATTTCAGAGATCCCACAGAGGAAGTCCAGCTTGATCAGTTTTTTTTCTTTTTTTTTTTTTTTTTCTTTATCTGGTGGAGGGTCTCACTACACAGCTCTAACTGGTAGTGATCCTGCTGTTTTCAGCCTCCCAGCACTAGGATAACCACCATGCCCAGGCTCAGTGGCCTGTCTCAGTGGCTGGCTCATTGTGCCCAGGGGCAGGGCCAGCACAGCATGTGGTGGTGAGGATTGAACCCCAGTCCTTCCACTGAGCTATCTTGCCACCCCTTTGAAGTTAAGTGAAGCTATGTGTCGTTTTCCACCACCTTCCTCCTTCTCAGCCCACCCCTAACACAATCCCATATTCTTTCCCAAAACAGTGGATCATGCTCCTTTCCCACCTGCCTTCCTGGGCCTGGAGGATGAAGTCCAGATTTGGCAGGCAATGCCCTGGGTATTATGGATGCAGTCCCTTTCCAACCTCATTACCTCCAAAATCCTGTTAAGCACTGATACATTTCCCACTTCCTACCGTCTAGGCCTTGGACTAAATACATTCAGCCCCAGCCAATGGGCATGTGCAAGGAATAAGAAGAAGAAAGGAGAAAGAAGGGAGGAGGAGGAGGAGAAAGAAGGGAGGAGGAAGAAGAGGTGGAAGAGGATGAGGAGGAGGAGGAGAAAGAAGGGAGGAGGAAGAGGAGTGGAGGAGGATGAGGAGGAGGAGGAGAAAGAAGGGAGGAGGAAGACGAGGTGGAGGAGGAGGAGGAGAAAGAAGGGAGGAGGAAAAGGAGGTGGAGGAGGATGAGGACGAGGAGGACGAGGAGGTGGAGGACGAGGAGGAGGAGGAAAGAAGAAGAAGAAGATGGGCTCAGGTGACACTAAAGAAAACAAGAAACGGCATGCCTATAGTCTGCACTCCAGAGCCTGAGACTGGAGGAGCCACTGGAGTTTCAGGGCCAGCCTGGGCTACATAGTGAACTCAAGGCCAGCCTAAATTACAAAGCCAGACCCTGTCCTAAAGACAAAACAAAAAAAAGCTGTTAGTTCACCCCAGGATGGTGAACTGCTGAGCAGTAACTGCCTGCGCAGATCCTGGGCTCAGAGGCTCACCTCCACTGCCCTGCCACATCTGAAACATGGGGTGGACACTGTGCCTGCAGCCAGAGCCTATTTCCTGTGCTACCCACGGTTTGCTCAGCCTCCCAAGGAAGGGACCCCATTAGAGACCGGACCCCATTAGAGACCGCCGGGCCTCTCCATGTGCGGCCCTCCCAGCGCTCTGGCCCTCTCATCAGGTCCCATCCTCTTCCTTGTGTTATGGGTCACTCAGAATAGGAACCAGATCATCCAGATTGGAATTTGGAAAGCCATTTATTACTGAGCATGAGAGTTCGCTGCCCTGCTCCTGAGTAGCCTACGAGAAGGGGCTTTGACACATGCCTATAATCCAAGCACTGGGGAAGCTGAGCCAGTAGGATCAGTAGGAGAGGATTGAAAGGTGGCTGGCCCAGGAAGCAGGGAGGGGTTTTACACTTGGAACCACATTGAGTTAGATAAACAAATTCATTGTCTGACACAAAATAATGCTTTCAGAGTCATTGTGACCACTACTCTAAGTTTCCGGGGACTTTTGTTTCAGTTTCTGGTGAATTTGCGCCCAGTGAGTACCTGCAGGCAGCCTTGAAGGCCCGGAGGTTACAAGAAGTTAAAGCCCTTAACGGCCCTATTTACTAAGCAACCTAGTACAGTGGGTGATACATTTACAACAGAAAGCACAGGATTTACATTTATAGTCTAAAATGTGAGTTAACCCGTTACACCTTGTCCTTTCTCAATGAAATTTTTATTGCCCACCAAACCTAGTTTTCAATCACTAGCAACAAAATAACGGCGCTTTCCTAGAATGAAAGAAGCATTTAATCTTCAAACTCTCCCCCAAGATGGAACGTTTCCATTCCATCCCGCCAGCGCCACAGGAGAGTGAGGGGAAATGGGAGCGGTCCCATTCCTAGGTCAGCGAAACAGAGGCCTCGGCGCAGCAAGCGGGGCGGGACCTGTAGGTCCTACCGGGCGGGGGCGGGGGCGGTGCCCAGCCGGCGCCCCGCAGACACTACGAATCCCAGGCTGCCCCGCGCTGCGGCGGAGGGGAGACGTGGCAGCGAGGCAGCGCGAGGCCAGCGCCGGCAGGAAAGGGGGAGGGCGGGGCGGAGGGCTGGAACCATGGCGGCCAGGGCGGCGGGCGAGGGTCGCTGGGAGGTGGTGAAGAGGGGACGGCGGCCCGGGGCGGGCGGCGGTGGGCGCGGTGGCGGCGGACGTCGCGGTGGTGGTGGCGGCGGCGGCGGCCTCGGGGATCGCCGGGCGCTCGGGGAGGCGAACGGAGTGTGGAAGTACGACCTGACCCGTGAGTACGGTCCGCCGCCGACCCGGGCCTGCCTGGGCAGCGGCGAGCCCGCTAGATAGCCTCCCTCACTGCACCAATGGGCAAACTGAGGCCCAGCGAAAACGACACCTGGCCCAGGATCGCGAGTCGGAAGGGACTGGAACTCTGGTCTTCCAGCTGCTTAGGCCCACCATCCCACCGGTCCCGGCCCTACCTGGACTCGGGCAGGTGTCTTGAGGGCCGAGCTGAGGCATCGTGGATCTCCACAGTGCCCAGACCTGAAGTAGCCAGCAGGTTGGGGAGGGATGAGCAGAAGGCCCAACAGTGGGAGAAGTGGCCCGCCACACTCGGGTCCACTAGGAGTTCGACTTGATCGCAGCGTGCCCTCTGTATCCCGGGGAGTGGTGAAAGCTTGCCACTTGTTGCTTATGGAGTTGTCACGTCAGAGTCGGTAAGAATTAAGAGTAGAAACAGTATGGAAAAACCTGCCGTCCCATGATAGCCATGCACCAAAGAAACCAGTCCTCTATCCGCACCTCTATTAGTTCCTGCAGACTTTGATATGTGTAATAGAGAACTGACTTGTCCCTGTGCTAGAGTCACAGACAAGCGCTATGGTGACTGGAACCTGCCCTGCTCCTGAGTAGTCTACAAGAAGGGGCTTTGACACATGCCTATAATCCAAGCACTGGGGAAGCTGAGCCAGTAGGATCACTAGGATTCAAAGACAGCCTTGCAGATGAATTCAGTGACAGGGTGGAAAAAGGGACCACTATTCGTGTGAGACCTTGGGGACTTAAGGATAGTCCCTCTTTCTCTGTCTGCCTTTACCCTAGCTCCAATCCAGACCACAAGCACCCTTTATGAGCAGGGCTTTGAGAAAATCATGAAGCAAAGGAATAAAGAACAAGTTCCACCTCCTTCTGTGGAGCCTAAGAAACCAGCAAATAAGAAGCAACCAAAAAAGGTGACACCTGTCACCAGCCACAGCCAGAAGCAGAGCAGCTTCCGCAGTCTGGAGGAGGCCCTAAAAGTGGTGAGTGTATGTGCAGACTTGAGGCATGGGAAGATCAGGGTCTCTGGATGCAAAGAAGATTGGGTGGTGGGAGAGACAGCTGAGGGAACTATAGTTGGGGACATCATTAGTTGAAAAGATCAGGAAAAGGTGGAAACCACAATGGGGCAGAATGTTTGCACTAGAGCAGAATGGAAATGAAAAATGTATAGGGAAACAGATTGGTGAGAAGAAAATGTTGAAGATTAGGGACAGGAAAGGAGACAGAAAAGCTGGTTATGATGGTTCCTTATCCCTCAGAAGCAGTGATCTTTCATCACCTATCTTGTTGTCTCTTTCTCTTGAACGTGTGATGGTCCTACAAAAATAGGCCTAAGAGATCAGTATTTTCAGCTGTCCTGTTCTTTACTTTTCAAGATCTGGATGCAGTAAAGTTTTTGCTTTCTACATAGTTTCCTTTACAAACAGAAATCCTTACTTCTGCCATCACTCATTTAGCCATTTTCCACACCTACCCATTTCCTATTGGTTGCTCCCAACTCACCATGGAAGTATGTCTCTGGCAGTTGGATGTGGCTGCTCTGCAGAAGGAACTGGACAAGAGCCAGAGCGTATTCACTGGGAATCCCTCTGTGTGGTTGAAGGACCTAGCCAGCTATCTCAACTACAAGCTCCAGACTCCTCGGAGTGAACCCACGCTTAGCCAGCATCCTCATGGTTAGTCTTCCCACCTCCATCAGCTCAAACAAGGGCAAGGAAATTGTAAAAGGGTTGTGTGTTTTTGACTGCCCATTGCCTCCCACATCCTGGTTTATACGTGGCTATGCATGAGCTTGGGGCTTCTTTGGAAGAGGGAGGATGCCAGCCTCAATGCAGGGACCTCTGCCTTCATTCAGATTGGCAGGGGCACCTGGTGTTAGACTCATGTGGAGGCCAATGGCCCCAGATTATCCCTACAGTCTGGTAAGCCGGGAGCTGCGTGGGATCATACGAGGGCTCCTGATGAAGGCACCAGGGTCTCTGGAGCTATTTTTAGACCACTGTCTATTCACCATGCTACAAGAGCTGGATAAGACACCAGGTAAGAGAAGCCCATGGAGAGTGACATTTTGGGGGCCTACTCCTGTTTTGCTTCCAGAAGACAAATATGCTAATCTTCATACTAGAAAAGGAGAAAGAGGTCAGGACTCTAGCTAGGGCTGTAAACCTAATGCTGCCAGAAAATAGACATCAGGTTTGAGATGCCAAGTAGTATGGATAAGTCTGAGGACATGAATTTCTCTAGGGGAGTCACTACACGGTTACCGCATGTGTGTCCAGGCCATTCTGCAGGACAAGCCTAAGATTGTCACAGAAAACCTGGACAAGGTAAGCTGTAAATGATGGTAAGGACACCACGAGTAGGACTGGGGAGGCTGGAAAGAGTCTACATTGTTGGACTCAGTTGTGGGAAAGTAGATGACTCTTAACACCAGGAGTTCTATGTTCTACTATTAGCTCTTACTACGCATCTACTTTGGATATACATGAGGCATGGACTGCTATTCCCATCTTGTTAGTGAAAAGGTTCGGCTACAGTGGGGCTTCATAGCTTTCCTAGTACTGGCCAGCCAGGAAATGGTGCAATACAGTAACACCCATGCTCTAAAACATAACCTCATGCTGCCGTCGAGACCCACTGCCACTTGGCCCACCCCTTCTCTCCCAGTTAATATCTCTCTTTCCACTTAGCTATGAGGTGTTCCTGGAGCTCTGCCATATCCCAATTGTACTCTGTACTTATCTGCTTAGTTCCTGGAACTATTGAGGTCCCACCAGAGCCGACCAGCAAAGTGCCTGACCATCATGTGGGCTGTGGGGCAAGCAGGTTTCACCAGCCTCACTGAGGGACTGACAGGTACTAAGGAAGTGGGAGTAAGGGAACAATCCTAGGTCTTTGATGTACCCTGTGGACAAGCCCAAGGCTTCCTCCTGACTTTTGTCTCTGTAGTGTGGCTGGGAATTATGCTGCCTGTGCTGGGCATCAAGTCGCTGTCTTCCTTTGCCATCGCATACCTCAACCGGCTGCTCCAGTGAGTAATGGGGGGACAGCGAGGGGAAGGCCCAGGGTATCCACACAAGACTGTTTCAACAAAAAGGGATGCAAGGAAAATCAGGACCAGCCCCTCCCACCTCCGAATGTGATGGTGAGGAAGGAAAGGGAGGGAGCCATCAAGGGCTGGGGGATGGAATAGTGTTTGTACCCTCTTTCCTAGTTGTTGGTGTGGCTGGGGTTATGGCCAAAACAGCTGGCCCAGGCGGTGATCTCTAGCATGCCTATTTTCTCCTTTCCCCATAGGATCCACCCCAACCTCACCAAGGGCTTTGGCATTATTGGCCCCAAGGACTTCTTCCCACTCCTAGACTTTGCCTACATGCCCAACAACTCCCTGACACCCAGGTAGGACTGCCCTGGTGCACACCTGCTGGAAGAGTCCTCAGTGGAAGGTCAGGGACTGACCCAGGCACTGTATTCCCATTCCTTCCCCCTTCCACCTAGATCTGGCTTGCAACTAGGTAGTTCAAGATGGGTTTAAAGGAATGGATGGACTCTTCATGTTATATGAGCTCTTGTGTATGAGTGACACATGGGCATTTTCTTAGGAAAAAGGTGCCTGGCTTGTCAAATTTTGTTAGGGGGTCTTTCATTAAAATGAGTGCAATCAAGAAAGTTTTGGGGACTCTCTCATAAGGCAGCATATTGACTCCAGGACAGGAAGGGGGTTGGAGGTGCAGCTGCATTTCCAGCCTGGGCCTGGTCATTTTATTCCTCCCCAGCCTGCAGGAGCAGCTGCGTAGACTCTATCCCCGACTGAAGGTGCTGGCATTTGGAGAGAAGCCAGAATCGACACTGCACCTCTACTTTCCTTCCTTCCTGTCCAGAGTCACCCCTAGCTGTTCCTCTGAGATGAAGAAAGAGGTAAATTGCTGGTGGCAGACTTCTTTCCCTTGCCTAGGGTCTACTGGTCCCCCTTGTCTCTCTCCCATATCTCTGGCTTTGCTCACTCCTGCTCTGCCCTTGGGAGCAGGGCCTGAGATGGCAGCATATCCAAGCCTGGGGGATCTCTGCTGCCCTGTCATTCATAGATACATGACCTTTGAGCTAACAGTCTTAACTCAGAGCCCTTCCCCTGTGACAGCTGCTTAGCTTTCTAGGTCCTGAGGCCCTTTCTGTGCCCTTGGAGTGGACAGTTGCTCTGGTGGCCTCTGCTTTTCCTCTCCAGCAGCACCAAGCCCCCAGCAGCCTCTCCTGTTCCCTGTGCAGCTCCTGGGCAGCCTGACCCAATGCCTGACTGTGGACCCCCTCAGCATCAACATCTGGAGGAAGCTATACCCCAAGCACCTATCACAGTCCAGGCAGGTGGGGGTAGGGTCACCTTCCTCTGACCCACACAGAGCAGCCTCCCAGTTCCCATGTCCCAGCCTGAGGTTCCATCCCTGTCGTGGAAGCAGAATGGAACTTTGGTGGCTGTTCTGTTGGCTTAAGCCTCACAGTTAAAATGGGAGCATTGCCTAGATGGTCTTGTGAGCTGCTCCTCTGGGGGTAGAGGTAGAGGGAACTGGGCCTATTAGAGGGGTGGGAGAGCCAAATGACAGGTGGCCTCATGGAGAGCTGTGCTTCCCCACAGCTTGCTGCTGGAACACTTGCTCAGATCCTGGGAGCAGATCCCCAAGAAGGTGAGGAGCTGGAGGATGGGCAGGTGGGCATTGGCAGGGCTCTGGGTTCCTGTCCCTAAGCCGCTGTCTTCATATGTGGTCTGGAACATGAAGCATGGTGGAGGCCCAGGATTTCCCCCAGGTAAGGTCTTGTGTTCTCAACTCAGCTTTTGGTATCTACCAGACACAGATGTCTTTACAAGAAACCATTGAGTCCTTCAAGTACACCAATGAGGAGCTGCTAAAGAGGGGCAGTGGGAACCCCCAGCAAGTTGCTACTTGTCACACAGCCTGCAAGGTGTGGCACCCAACCCCTCCAACCTGCATATATCCCTGCATCTATCTCAGACTCTTGGCCTGGTCCTGAATCACACCTCGCCCCACCTGCAGTTGACCCCCTACACCTTAAGATTGGTGTGCAGCCTCACCCAGTTCAGGCCTCCCTTTGCTCCTGACCACTGTGCCCCTCCTCCCTGGGTTCACTGTGGCAGGTCCAGCCCCACCCATTTCCTTCAGCACTGAAGATTGAACCCATGTCCTTTACACTGTATCTCTGTCCATTTTAAAAAGATTTTTATGTTCAGATAGTCTTAAGTTCTTATTTGCCTAGACTGCTCTTAAGCTTGTAGTTCTGCCTCAGCCTCCCAGAGTGCTGAGGTACAAGTCACTGGGTCTGGCTCTATACTGACCATAGCATTCTTCCCCTTCCCAACCAGGGTTTATTGCAGCGGGCCCAGGGTCCCTGGCCATCCCCGACCTGGCTGCTGCTGTTCCTGCCCATGTTTGCTGTGGGTCTCCTGTGCCATGACTTCTGGTCACATGGCTCCTTCCAGGGTAAGCAGTGATGGCAGCTGTGGAAGGAGGCAAAGTAGGGGACAGAAGCAAGGTGTAACCCACACCTCCAACTTCATGTTATCCTGTTTGAGCTCTCAAGGCCATAGAATAAACACCTCAGATGGGCTTTTATATCCACAGATAGCATACTACTCACAGATCGGATTGTGAACATTGTAGCATAGAAATGCTTGCATATTCACACTATCACCCAAGGTATTGCCTCCACCTAGCTCTCACAGCACCTGAGGCTCAGAACACCCTTGCAGCTAGCACAGGATCACAGCTGAAGCTTTCTACACCTAAGTCCAGGACTCCACTCATGCTTTGTTCCTCCTGCTTACCTGGTCAGGAGGAGGTATGCAGCCCCCAAGGCCTGCATGCCTCTCCTGACCCTGCCATGGACAGGCAGAGGTGGCTTTGTGATTCGTGAGCACATTTACTTCTGCCCTTCTGCTTACTGTGCTTCCCGGGACCTGCATGTCTTTCCTGAGTCACACCTCCACCCCAGCTCATCAGAGCCTTCTTATGCAGCCTCCCTCACTGGCCGGGTGCTTCGGTCGTCTGGTCTCTTGCCTGCTGGCCAACAAGTATGTGTCAAGCTCTACTCCTACTGCCTGCAGGGGTACCGGTGAGCTACTCTCAGGGCAGGAGAGGTGTGAGGGAAAAGGTTTGGGGTTCAGGGTGATGCAGACATTGATGGGTATATACAGTCAGTGGAACATGCTTGCAGTTATCCTTCCCAGTGGCCTCCTCCCCCAGCTTTGATAGCAGGGCTCTCAAGGAGGCTCCAAGCCATCCCTTCTCCCCTATGACTTCTCTACAGCTGGTTAGAAGAGACATTGCCAGCCTGCAGCTCTTACCTGCTTACTGTGGTGTCACCCAGCTTGCAGTTGGCCTGGGCCCAAGCCAATTCCACAGTCAGCTTCCTTTCTACCCACTGTGCCTCCTACCTGGCCTGGTTCAGTGACAGCCTCACTAGCCTCTCTCAGAGGGTAAGCAAGAAGCAGGGTTGGAGAAGGGTTGGAATCCTGAGGGCCTGGGCGTCCTGACCTAGCCATCCTCTGTGGTCTGGCTACAGATGCAGCTCCCTGATGCTCTGCACCAGTTGCTGCATTACCTGCAGGAGCTGCTCCTGCTTCTGCATCAGAGCGTGCTGCTGCCAGCATGGTATCTGCTGCTGGAGGCCCTGGCCCGGGCCCAGGAGCACTGCCACGAGGTGTGCAGGTAAGGCTTTCACTGAGGGCTCTGGCACAGTGGGTCCCCTCCGTGGCCTCACTCCCTATCTCCAGGCCAGGGTTCACTGTTCAGTCTTGTGCTACATTGCCCTTTGGCCACCTCTAGCCACTCTAGGGTGAGGTTTTGGGTCCATGCTGCAGCCCTGTACACATACCTGCCCTCACAATGTTTTGCTTTATTACCAGAGGTGAGATGACATGGGATTGCGTGAAAACACAGCTCAGCGAGGCTGTCCGCTGGACCTGGATCTGCCTACAGGACATCACAGTGGCTTTCTTGGACTGGGCACTCACCATGATATCTCAGCAATAGGCCCTGCCTCCCTGGCCACCAGTTCCTGTCATAAGCAGGCCATCAGAGACTGTTGGAGTACAGAGGGTGGCAGCTGTTTTTATTTGATATTTGAGTTCCATCTCGTGGTGGTTGTCCAGAGTCTCTCAGCCTCCTACCCAGAAGTCCACTGGATACTTCTCAGGCCCAGTTGCACACTCGAGGCTCTGCCTTTGACTGGCAGCCTCTCTTATACACTCTCACCTCTTGCTCTCCACCTCCCTCCATCTCATTCCTAAAGCCCCAGTAGCTCATCTCCAAAATGATGAGATTCAATGAATTTATCAGCATTCTGTTCTAATTCGTGGTCATACATTTAGCTATAGCTGGAAAAAAAAAAAAAACCTCCCGAAGGATCCACCAGGACTGGCCAATAGCAGCTTCCCCTCTACCCTTCTGCCTAGGTGTGGTATCAGTGGATGTGGAGCCAGGTGGAAATGTCTTTTACTTCAGAACACCAGAACAGGCCCTGCAAGGACCTTGCTGTCCCCTTCCATCAGTCCTGCTTCAACCCTTCTTTCCCCTCAGTGCAAGGGCTCTGTCACAAGGCTCAGCTGTCTCCACTGCCTACTTCACCATCTACCTGGAGAGCACATCCCTGGGCACAGTGTGCCTCAGGCCCCTGGAGTCAGTACATGGCTGAGGGAGAGGGAATCTGAGTAGAATAAAGGACACATTTGATTTCTAGATACCCTCTGCTTCCTTAAAAAAGAATTGCCGTAGTTCTGGGGCAGGACAGCAAAGAGTGGGCCCCAGACTCTTTGCCAGGGAAGGAAGTGCTATTCTACTGAGCTATCTCCCTGGCCTCTGCTCCCCTGATTATCACTTAGAACAGATTTGTGTCCCAAAATTTATCTTAATAACTTCTGTTGTGTTGTGTTTTTGAACAAAAAAGCCTGGAACACACTCTCAGCTTGGAACTTAATCCGGGCTGGCCTTGAATTTGTGGCCTCAGCTTCCCAAGTGATGGGATTATAGCCACGTGCCATTATGCCCAGCAGTTTGAGTGTTTTATGATTAAAACAAGGTCCAAGGGTCTCCTAAGGAAATTATTAAGTGTCCTTTTCTTTGCTCAGACTTTATTAACTAGTTCATTTTAGAAGACAATATTACAGCCCTATCATGCTGTCCTTTATTTCTGAGGCAAATAGTAACTATTGTTTCAGTTCTCACCCCAAGTTTGTTTCCTAGAATGTCTCACGCAAGCAGTGGTAAGGGTGCCGCTCCAGTCCACGGGCTGGTCTGTGGCTCCTTCAGAAACCCATAGTAAGAGGGTGGTGGCCTATTACCATTTTCCCTTTCCTGGAATGCAGTGAGACACTCCATTTCCAGTAGCAAGATTATAAGGAACCAAGTATGAACATCTTGGCCCAAGGTGAGATGGTGAACACTGGCATCTCACTTTTGTTCCTCTGCCTCAGGAAGTAAACAGTCCATGCCAAGAGGCACCTGCTCAGCTACAATAGTTGGCCAGTGACCACCCTTCCCTTGAGAACCCTTGTCTTGCCTAGGTCAAAGCAAAGGCCTGGAATGCCCGAGGGTCCCA
The DNA here is from genome assembly GCA_004027165.1 of Ctenomys sociabilis. Taxonomy (NCBI): domain Eukaryota; kingdom Metazoa; phylum Chordata; class Mammalia; order Rodentia; family Ctenomyidae; genus Ctenomys; species Ctenomys sociabilis. The sequence continues at coordinate 16,945 of PVKA01011051.1, read as the reverse complement.
AGACAGGTTCCCTTTCCTCTGTTCTTTAGCAGTTGGCCACAGACAGGTTTAGCCCTCCTCAGTGGCTTATGTTTGGGGAAAATTAGAGAATGAGATGATTTGTGAGCTCAAGTAGACTCAGCCCAGGACAAGTAAGATGATACTCCATCCCAAGGTGACAAATCCAAGGGGTCCACAGCCACTGAGCTGAATTTTGAATCTGGCAACCTTGAGAACACCACAAGTACTAGATTGGCTTTATATGTGCATTATATTCCTTTTTTAACATCTTAAGCTATAATTTTTTTTTTTTTTTTTTTTTTTTTTTTTTTGAGACAGGGTCTCACTATGCAGTTCAGGCTGGCCTTAAGCTCACTTTGTAGCTCAGGCTGGTCTCGAACTCACAACAATCCTCCTGCCTCAGCCTCCTGAGTGCTGGGATTACAGGCATGTGCCACCACACCCGGCTTTAAGCTATAATCTTTAGGTGCAATATTTTTCTTTACCGATTTAGATTAATGGGATCTTCACAGCCTCTCATGGGCCCACTGACATCACAACTGGCTTTATTAGGTCATTGCCTGACCCTGGTGTCCGGCTTCTCCAAACTTGCCTGTCAAATCAGCATTGGCACCTGCTGTCCATTAAAGCCAGACATCTAAACACTTCCTGCAGAGCTGTCAACAAATGGGAGTCCAAGCTGAGCTGGAAAATTAAAGCAATGTGCACCCCAGAGTGTATTCCAGCCGTGCTGATGGGTGGGGTGACCATACTGCTCCAGAGGGTGTTGCTGGGAGAGCAGAAGGAAGCTGGTGCCTCACAAGCCCCTGAATATTAACTACTCGCAGCTGGAGCTCAACAGTTACCATGTGGCCGACTAAAGGGCACTTTGGGTATGGGTCTCTACCTTTAGTACCAACTCTTGGGTGGGCCTGAAAATAATATAACCCATTTCTAAACACTTTTTCTTAGGCCTCGAAGCATGTTTCTGTGCTCCTTTTCTGTTTGCACAGTTCACACCTTCAGGTTTAGAAAGCAGAACAGCCTGACATGCTATAGATAGAAACACCCCAGACTCACCCCTGTGCACTGCTGCTCCACTCACCAAATATCATCGCCCTAGGGAGGACATTCCCATGGGGATACCTCCCCTGCCCTACTCCCAAACGCTCCAGTTGTCATGTTTCTATGAATGAATTCTGAGCAGTTCAGTTTTATCACCCTGAAGGGAATTTGTTGTGGTGTGTATGTGTGTGTTTTAAGACAAAGTTTTGCTATGTAATCTAGACTAGGCCTGAACTATGCAGCCCTGGCTGGCTTCAAAATCACAATCCTTGTGCTTCAGCCTCTCAAGCATTGGGATCGCAGATATGCACCACCATGCTCAACAGAGTAGGATTTAAGTGATGGCTTGTCTTGGTCACTTTACTACCATTCCTAGGATAAAATACCTGATGCCTAGCATTAAGGAAGGAAAGGTTTATTTAGCTCACAGTCTGTGGATGTTTCAGTCTCCAAGACAAAGTGGCACATGGCAGAGGGCAGCAGTTCATGGTGGCAGAAAATAGCAAAACATCAAGAGCAAAAAGGGAGGAGCAGTGGCAGAAAGCCCACCCCATGACTGCATGAGGCTTTGCAGGGGGTACTCTAGATACAAACCATAACAATGCTTAAAGTCATCCTTTTATTATATATGCTTCAATGGAAATTTAAGGGAATTTGTTGTGTGTATGTGTTTTAAGACAGTTTTGCTATGTAATCTAGGCTAGGCCTGAACTATGCAGCCCAGGCTGGCCTCAACAGTATGCTTCCCAAAGAGACTGGAGGGAACCAAGGGCCTTGCTTTTCAACTAGGTGGTACTCCATGTATACTGGCTGTACAGTTTTGTTGCCTTAGACTTGAAGAATACTGAGGAAATTGAGGCATAGTGATGTACACCTGTAGTCACTCATGAGGCTGAGGCAGGAGATCCACCTTGAGTGCAAGACCACCCTGTACTACATAGTGAGACCTTGTCTCAAAACATGAAATACATAATTCATAAAAGAAATGCGATTGAAAACAGATTTTCAAAAGATTACATTGGTAAAGAAGTACAAATGCCTGGGATATAGCTCAGTGAACACCTTGCGTTCAGCCCCCTATATCTCCCCAAAAGGTGCACATCTAAAGTAAAATGCCCTTTTATTGCCTATCATATTGACAGATTCTTTGAAGTAATAACATACTCAGTGAATGTTATGATAGAATTTGGAAATCTGGGAAGTGACTTGGCAATTTTTACCAATGTTGAAAAGGCTTTTCTACTATCTGACCAAACAATTTCACTTTTAAAAATATGTTCTAACCTGATACGGTACCTTACACTTACAATCCCAGCAATGGGGAAGCTGAGGCAAGAGGATCAGCCTTGGCTAGATAGAGCTCAAGGTCAGCCTGAACTACCTAGTGAGACCCTGCCTCAACTCCCCCAACCCCAAAGAAAAATTCTATAAACATAGAAATGTAGGCAAACATTTGGGTGTACAACACTCATGGTAGCATATTTATACTGAAAATGTGAATGTAAGGTAAATAAATAGAAGAAGATAAACCTTTTTTCTTCCCTTTTTTTGCAGAACCAGGGATGAAACTCAGGCCCTTGTGCTTGCCAGGCAAGCATTTATTCTGCTGAACTATCACACCAGCTCTCTGTTTTTTGATTTTGACACAGAGTGAACTATTATGACTGGTCTGTAAATTGTTTCTTCATTTTTAATTTTTCACTTTTTTTTTTTTTTTTTTGCAGAACCAAGGATCAAACTCAGCCCTTGTGCTTGCCAGGGAAGCCCTTATTCCACTGAGTCATCTCCTCGGCTGTTTCTTCATTTTTACTTTGGACAATTTTTATTATATTCATTTAAGTTTGTAAATTTATTTACAATGTGCAATCTATTATTAATCTCAGGCTATGTATTCATTTCAGAAATATTTCTATAATATTCACTGTCTACATCTTATATCTTTCACATTTCAATATTTGTCTATAATTTTTAATATCAATAATTATTGATCTTCAATAAATAAAAAAGAACATTACAATAAATGATGGTAAAACCAAAAGATGGAAAATGGCTATTCAAATAGTAATTTCAGAATATCTTTAATGACATAAGAAAATGCTAATAATTAACAGTTCAACTTAATACAATATTGCTCATAATTATTTTAAATAGAAAATTAGTGTGGCCAAGGATATGGTGAAATTGGAACCCTCATACCCACCTTCCTCGAGGGAATCTGAAATGGATAGCTGCATGGAAAAGAGTTTGACAGTCACTCAAAAGTCAGAAATAATTTTTATGTGATCCAAAATTCCACTCCTTGGTATGCACAAGTGAAACGTATATCCACACAGAAACTGGAACACAAGCATTCGTAACACCATCATTTATAATAGCCAAGAGATGGAAAGAGCCCAAAAGTCTACCAATAGATAAATGGATAAACTAATAGTAGCATATCTATATGGTGGAATATTATTCAGCCATAAAAAGGAATGAGATACTAATATATGTTACAACTTGGATGAGTCTCAAAACATGCAAAGTGAAAGAAATCAGACACAAAAGGTCACTTCAGTATGGAAGAACTACAACTCCCAACCTGCTAGATGTCAGCTATGTCAAGTTCTTGTTCCCTGAAATAAAAGAATTATTTTTAAGGACAAAGGAGTTAAGAGTAGGAGAAGTTTATCTGGTATGTGGAATAGTTCCAGAGAGACAGGACGGGTCTCCAGTAAGCTGGCACTGAGTAGGCACTTTTTCAGGGGAAATTTATACAGCAGTCACAACGAAGGTTCAAGGTGGGTCCAACTACAATCAACCTATTGGACCACAAATATAGCTGCTTTGCTAATATTGATCCAATAGGGAAGTGAGTTGAGGAGGAAGGGCACCTGGAAAGAACAAAGGCATTTAGAGAAAAAGATGGGTCTGCTGCTCCGGCCACCCACCTGGGTGACTGATACCAAGCTGTACTTCCTGGACAAGGTGCTAACTGGAGAACAATCTCAAATTATGGCTTATTCCTTTGGGAGGCAGGTGGGCCCGGGCATTACATCTTGAGACCTGGCCTCCTTCAGATGCGCCTCCAGTCACAATTCTGATGTTTTCATTTTTCGTTGACTTCCTTGAGAGCCCAGTCCCCCTGTGACTGTATATTAATTTAGCTGCCGATAGTACTCGCACCACGAGGCCATGCATTTTGCGGGCACTCGCGAGGGCGGAAGCGGAAGCGGAATCCGCGGGGTGGTGCAGACCCAGTTGGGCGCAGCGTGAGAGGAGCCACCCAGAAGCATAGGCCCGGGACCCCACCTTGTGTTTGCGACCCCGGAGGAGTGTTGGTAGCGTTTTCTATAAAAAGCAAGAAAACTTTAAGGAAGTTCATTGCCAGGGTCTCCTGCACCCTGGGAACCGGGCTTCGGGCAGCTTCTTTTTTTTTTTGTCTCTGTTCTCTGCTTTGTGAGACCTGTAGGACTCTAGCCACAGGGGGCCTTTTTGTAAGAAAATAGGAACAACTTTAATCGAAACCCCGTGAAAAAACAGTCTTGGTAAATATTAGAAGGAGCCAGCAAACACTTGGAGCAGCGGAGCCTTCGATAGCTCAGTTGGTAGAGCGGAGGACTGTAGTTGATTGACTGTAGTAATCCTTAGGTCGCTGGTTCGATTCCGGCTCGAAGGACTTCGTAAACATTTTTGGTATTACCTTAGATCAGTTACCCTTGACCACAAAAGCTTCCCCGGAGGGCCTGCTGCAACACTGTTCAAATGACACCAGTGCTGGGTAAACTATATATTAGGAGGTGTTCCGCTTACGGTACACCGAGTTTGTGCATCAGGCACAATACGCTGATTTGTACCGCGAGGTGAGGTTTGTATAATTATTATATATCTGTTTTTCAAAGTCTTGCCCGTGGTCTCACTGTACTTGTAAAGAGCCCGAATTACGACGCATCTAGTTCCCGGACAGTCCAGAACAGCCCGTAAAGGAAAGAGAAAGAGTAGAGCAGCAGCTGGGGGATTAGCTCAAATGGTAGAGCGCTCGCTTAGCATGCGAGAGGTAGCGGGATCGATGCCCGCATCCTCCAATCGGCTTTTTGTCACACTAGTGAGCACCTAATAGCTAAGCTGGGTGAATGTATTCGTCGTTATACAGTGCAACTAGGAGTCGGTGGGCGGTGACCCGCCGCATACACAATCCCCTTTTATTCGTAGGTGAGCCTTTCCCGGCGTCCCGCTCGGCCACTTGGCCCTTCCCTCCTCCGATAGGAGGCCGTTACCCGCCCGGACAGAATACGCGGCTGAAGCGCGCAGGGCTGGCACAGCTGACCTGCGAGACCCCCAACGGCCACGGCGCAGGTAGCACTAACGTGCGCGATCGGCGGCTGACCAATGGCAGTGCGCTTTACTGGGCTGGTAGCCAGCTGCGGTCATAGCCAATAGGCGAGGGACTTCTTGTTTCCTGGCAGAGCGGGTCCCGGCACCGCGGCGCTAGGGTTTTGTTTGGGTCCTGGGTGGAGGACTCGGGTGCCGGGGCCCGAGGTGCCGCCTCGCTAGCGGGAGAGGGAGCGAGAGCGCCGGTCCAGAGAGAGGTGAGGGGCTTTGCGTGGACCGCGGCCCCGCCCCCTTTTCGCAGCCCCCCTTCGGCCCGAGCCCTTCTCGAAGCCCCCCATTCCCGGCCGGCCAGCTGGCCGACCCCGTCCGTGGCCTCACCATAGACTTGAGACCGGGGCTTCCCACCCACTCCAGTGTGCCTGTCGACCCCTCCCGTGCCGCCCTGCCCAGGGCAAGCCCAGGGTGTGAGGGTCCTCCACCGGTGGAGAAGCCACTCCCTTACCCCAAAGACTCGACTGTCCAGCTCTTAGGAGTACTTGTGACACCCATTACGCACAACTACTAGGGCAGCTCTTGCAGAGCTCCCGCGTTTAGAGACTGGGGGATGGAAACAGACCCTTGCCCTAACTCGAGTGGAGCTTCAGGTACAGATGAGCAAAGGCCAGGCTGTTCTAGCTTTCTTCCACAGTTTCCGTAGGATTGGTATGTCTCCTCCCCCCCCCCCCCCCCAAGAAAAGAACTAGCTCTCCCAGGGCTCAGGCAACAGTAGAAGTCTGTTGCGCACACACAGTAAAGGAAGCTATTCATTCGAACATTAAAACAGTTCTCTGCTCTGTGCTGGAGAGTGCGTAGCCAACCTAGGACACAGAACCAGAGTGGTCCATTTCAAAATGTGGTCCTGTGCTGTGGTTATCCTTGCTAGATTTGGGAAATTGATGCAAAAGGTGTAGAGCCAGTGTTTTCAGCACTATTAAGCCTTTGGGTATTTGATTTGGGGACAGCTGCTTTGTAGTAAATTGGGTCCTTTTATATCAGTGGTAACCCTTAGTATGAGGTACAGAATGATGCTTTCTCTTGGCCTTGCTGGAAGGCCTTTTCCATGTTCTCTAGGGAAAAAAACCTTTTTGCTTTGTAGGGTGTTCCCTCAGAATGTCTGTCATTTATACCTAAAAATCTTATTTCTTTTCCTCTCTCCCTATGCATCCATTTTTTCCTAGCTCTCAGGGCCAGACTGGTGCAAGAGGATGCTTTCCCAGCCCCATTATGGAGCTGCGCTGTGGGGGATTGCTGTTCAGTTCTCGCTTTGATTCAGGAAATTTAGCCCATGTGGAGAAGGTGGAATCTGTGTCTAGTGATGGGGAAGGAGTTGGAGTTGTGGCATCGGCCCCCACTGGTAGTGTCACTTCTTTCCCTGACTACGAATTCAACGTGTGGACCCGACCAGACTGTGCTGAGACGGAATTCGAGAATGGGAACAGGTATGAGGAAAGAAACGGAAGGTGGGAGAAGAGGTACCCTGTACAGTACCCAGATCCATGCATGTTTGCCCACTGACATAGAATTTTATTTTTGTATTTAGTACAGGGTCTCACTACACAGATCACACTAGTAGTGATCTCCTGCTTTCAGCCTCCCAAACACCGGCCCACCAAGGATCGAACCCTGGTCCCTGTGTCTGCTGCTTTAATCTGCTGAGCTGTCTGCCCAGCCATTTGTCCCTCTTGTTAAATAACCCTCAGGTTGGCTTGCTCCAGCTGTCTTCATGATTCCTCCCTCCCGCCAGCCCCTCTGTATAAAATGTCTGTCTGTCTCTCCTCTACCCTTCAGATCATGGTTTTACTTCAGTGTCCGGGGAGGAATTCCAGGAAAGCTCATCAAAATCAACATTATGAACATGAACAAGCAGAGCAAGCTGTATTCTCAGGGCATGGCCCCCTTTGTTCGCACACTGCCCAGCCGACCTCGCTGGGAACGCATTCGAGACCGGCCCACTTTTGAGGCAAGTTCTCCAGGAAGAAGAAAAGGGCTTGAGTGCTAGTAGGGAAAAGTAAACAAGGAATTTGTATTTGATAGGGTAGTAAGCAGGCATTGCGGGGTCAGCCTCCCTTGCACACTAGCTGGAGCCTAGGATGAACTCTTGTCTTAGGAATCCTGAAGAGCTGGTGTCATGTGGAAGGGATGGAGGAAGGGAAGTTGATAAAGATGGGAAGCGCGTGAAGTCTGCTCCTGGTGCTTCAACAGGAACTCAGTTCTGACACAGGCTGCATGTTACCCCTTCTTCTGCTTCTCAGATGACAGAGACACAGTTTGTGTTGTCCTTTGTTCACCGTTTCGTGGAGGGCCGAGGGGCTACCACCTTCTTCGCCTTCTGCTACCCCTTCTCCTACAGTGACTGCCAGGATTTGCTAAACCAGTTAGACCAGCGCTTTCCAGAAAACTGCCCTACTCATAGCAGGTGCCAACCCCACTCTTACTCCTGCACACCATCCTGGATAAGTAGGTGCTTCTATTACTTCTGCAATTTGCCTTAAGAACTCTGAACCAAAACTTCATCAGTCTTTTTTCTATGTAAAATGTGGGACTTCGGATACCTTTGGAAACTATGTTTCTGTGTGACCCTGATCTCCACCCACCACCCACATTTTACTCTTTCTCCACTTTGCTTCCCTCAGGTTTCTTACAAGCATAATCATTGGCACCCAGAATTTAGCCAGCATCTCTGCATCTGCTCCACTGAGGGCAATTCTTCTGTCTACACAAAGTTACCTGTGGAGGTGGGGGACACAGGAAAAATAACTAGTGCATCCTATCCTACACTCTTAGCATTCTGGCAGTGCAAACCCTTAGCCTCATAACAGTATGAGGGATTGTAGGGCACCAGAGATGAGGGTAAAGGACCAGATTTTACAAGTTCTGGGCTGGTGATGAGGCCTGTTTCTTGCTAGAATTTGAAAGACTTCCCTTGGCTTAATGGTTTTTGTCCCTGCAGTCCCCTGGATAGCATCTATTACCACCGGGAACTCCTTTGCTATTCTCTGGATGGACTTCGTGTAGACCTGCTAACAGTCACTTCCTGCCATGGGCTTCGAGAAGATCGAGAGCCCCGTCTAGAGCAGCTATTTCCTGATACCAGCACCCCTCGACCATTCCGTTTCACAGGCAAAAGGGTAAGTGGAGATACCCTAAAGTTAGTTCTGTGCCTTTTCTATAGCTACTGTTGAGAACTTAAGGCTGCTCCCTGTAGGCCTGAAGGGCTACATACTGAGGCAGGGGCTCCACATGTGTATGTACTCAGCCAGCTGGAGGTCCAGCGGTTCTTCCTGCTTTATCTCTGCCCCTGCATATGGCAGAGTAAAACTAGCATAAATGACCTAATGTCTATTCTTTTATCTCAGATATTCTTCTTAAGCAGTAGAGTACACCCTGGGGAGACGCCATCTAGTTTTGTCTTCAATGGCTTTCTGGACTTCATCCTTCGGCCTGATGACCCTCGTGCCCAAACCCTACGTCGCCTCTTTGTCTTTAAGCTGATTCCCATGTTGAATCCTGATGGTGTAGTCCGGGGTCATTACCGGTAAGTAACTGCCCCAGCCTGTCTGCATTGTGTCCAGACCCGCTATGCTCCACTTAGTAAGATTCTCAGCCTTCTTCCTTCTCCCATATTCCTTATCCTTTTGCATTTTAACCATTCTATGATGGTAGGAGTTAAGGAAGGATCCTGTTCTCAATTCTTTCTTTCCTAGCACACTTCACCCTTTCATTGACAAGTCAGTCTCCTAATGACCTTGCTACCTTGCCATCTAGCATCTCTTGCTCAGCCAGGCCTCTAGACCCTCCTTTCCATCCTCGTTTTCCTGTAGCACAGACTCACGTGGAGTGAATCTAAATCGTCAATACCTGAAGCCTGATGCTGTGTTGCACCCGGCCATCTATGGGGCTAAAGCTGTGCTTCTCTACCACCATGTGCACTCTCGCCTGAACTCCCAGAGTCCCCCTGAGCAACAGCCTAGTTCCTGTCTCCCTCCTGATGCTCCCCTTTCTGACCTCAAGAAAGCCAACAATCTCCACAATGAAGCTCCCCTTGAGCAGTCATCTGATGAGAATAACCCTGAGATCTGGACCCAGACAGAGCAAGCAGAACAGAAGGCCAACAGTGTGTGGATTATGCCACAACAGTCTACTCAAACCGAGGAGCCAGCCCCTAACACCATCCCCCCCAAAGAGAGTGGTGTTGCTTACTATGTGGACCTGCATGGACATGCTTCCAAAAGGGGCTGCTTCATGTATGGAAACAGCTTTAGTGATGAGAATACCCAGGTATGAGTCCTAAAGATGTCATGTATATGTGTGAAGTATTGCAGGTGAGAAGACAAGGGTCATGCCACAGACAGGGAGAATAGGTAATGTTTTAGTAAGAAACCTTCTGCAGACTGGGCATGGTAACTCATGCGTGTAATCCCAGCACTAGGGAGGCTAAGGCAAGAGGATCATTGTAAGCTTAAGGCAAGCCTAAACTGTATAGTGAGACCCTGACTTAAAAAGACAAAACAAAAGACTTCTGCAGAGGTGGTCTGCCAAGAAGAAATGGCATTGGGTCTTGTGTCTTAACAGTTACATCATGACTGAGTGAGGATCAGTCTGCCAGCATTGCAGTGTTTCCTAGAGTTTGAGAAAGCAGGAGAGCAGGAAATTTTGTACTCCTGAGAGGAAGAAGCTAAGAATTTAAAAGGAAGTAGAATTAAACCTTCCCAATGCCTAGCAATGATGCCCAACAGTGAGAATTCAAGAAACATTGATCACTGCTAGTTGTTGTGATGGTGTTGCTGTAATAGTCACATGGCCCCATGTTTTCCCTCTTCCTTGCTTCTTGTCCCTTCTTTCTGCTGCTTCTGAGCTGCCTTTTTCCTCCCCCACACAGGTGGAAAACATGCTATATCCAAAGCTCATCTCCTTGAATTCAGCCCACTTTGACTTCCAGGGCTGCAATTTCTCAGAGAAGAACATGTATGCCCGAGACCGTAGAGATGGCCAATCCAAAGAGGGAAGCGGCCGTGTTGCAATCTACAAAGCCTCAGGGATAATCCACAGGTTGGGTGGAAACTGGGATAAGATTGAGGAAATGCTTCCCTAAAGAAAACAGTCCTCAGTCTAGAGGTTTGAGTTGTTGGGACTGTGCAGGTTTTCCCAAAAGAGTCTCACAAGCAAGATTGTCTTTAATCTCACTCTTATTTTTCTGGGACTTCCTGGGTACACAGTGTAGTCCCAAGGTCAGCTGCTAGTAATTGCGGGGATTATAGCACTATTTGTTTGTTTGTTTTTTCCCAAGTGGTTACCTTCTTAGACCATCTGAGCTGTCTCCTATGATTATGTCCTAACAACTATTCAGACAGGACACTGATAAAGGTTTCTGTGTCTTAGCTACACACTTGAATGCAACTACAACACTGGACGCTCAGTAAACAGCATCCCTGCTGCCTGCCATGACAATGGGCGTGCCAGCCCCCCTCCCCCACCGGCCTTTCCCTCCAGATACACTGTGGAACTATTTGAACAGGTATGGACCCATGGAATAAGTGGGAAGTGGGGAACTTCAAAATCTAGAAAGGGCTTTATTTACTCCTGTTGCCCAGTTCTAAGGTCCTCTGCAGAGAAGCTCAGCACTTGTTACTTTGACTACAGTGGTATGGAGAGTCAAATAGACACTGTTTGTGACTTTAAGCCACAGAGAATCTCCTACCAGGGTGATCGGCAACATTTTTGGCAATAGGCCAGTTGTATGGAAGTTTTACCATGGGCCAGAAGTAGGGTAGGAGTGGTTTTGGGAAGATTCAAGGGCATTATATTTATTGTGCAGTCAAACCTCTGCTAATGTTAATCTGTATTTTTAACTTCTTCCCATTGCTAGCATCACTGTCTCTACTTCACTTACATCAGGTTTTAGATTCTTATTAGGAGCTTGCAACCTAGATCCCTTGATCCCTCACATGTGCAATTCATAGTAAAGTTCACACTCACCTGAAAATCTAATGCCAGTGCTGATGTGACAGGAGGTGGAGTACAGGCTGTAATGGGCAAGATGGGACACAGCTATGAACACATGAAACTTTGCTTGTTTGCCCACCTGGTGTGCTCACCTGTGCTGTGGTCTGGTCCTAACAGGAGGCAGACCTATGTATGGCCTGGAGATTGAGAGCCCCCTGCCCCAGCACACCTGAGTCATATTCTCCTTGCTAGTCTCTCATTCTTACTTCAGTGCTCAAAAGCACTACCTGCCCCCTTACTGTGGTCCTGATGAAGTTATCCTAGGACACATAAGAGTAGAAAGAGTTATAGTTAAAAAAAGAGATCCAAATCCTTTCTGTGGAAAGAATTCCTTCATGGTGCAAGCGGGAATGCAGTCTGTTTCTTGCTTATAATAAATGACAACCCCCAAATAGGCAGTGGTCTATTTTTTTAAAGAATTTTTTTTTGGCAGACCGGGATTGAACTCAGGCCCTTGCACTTGCCAAGGAAGCACTTATTCCACTGAGCCATCTCCCCAGCCCCAAAAGAATCTTTTTTTAACATTCCCTGAATTTTAATTTCAATTTATGTATTTGGTACAGGGTCTCACTCTGTAGCTCACACAGCATGTGGTGCCAGGGATCAAACCTAGTCCTTGTGCTAGCAGGCACTTAGACCACTAAACAGTCTCCATGGTTCCTAGTCAGTGTTTACTTATTTATTTATTTATTTAGTCTTATTTTATTTTATTTTTAATTCCTTGGTGCCTGGGTCTCTTAAGCCACCAACAGAGCTTTCACCAAGCACACAGTGTTTTTGTAAGTGTAACAGCAGTAACTGCGCTCTGATCAACACTTGCCTAAGCTTTAGTAAGTAACCTGCTCTGACCTGATTCCATTTTTTTTTTTTTCTCCAGTACCAGGAATTGATCTCAGGGTGTTGAGCTTGACAGGCAAGCGCTTATTCTGCTGAGCTATCTCCCAGCCCCTGATCAGTGTTTTAGAGAATAGCTGTAAATCTGAAGATAATCATAAGCATAAAAATTAGGATACCTAGCGATCAAATTTGGGGTCTGAAAAATAATTGGGGTCTGGCCTCTTCCTTTCCACTGTGTTGTGTACCCTGCCCCAACATGGCATCCAAGATTAGAGGACCAAAATGCTGAGCCAAACTGGACTCCCCTACAGGTGGGACGAGCCATGGCCATCGCAGCTCTGGATATGGCAGAATGTAATCCATGGCCCCGAATTGTGCTGTCAGAGCACAACAGCCTTGCTAACCTAAGGGCCTGGATGCTAAAACATGTGCGCAACAGTCGAGGCCTAAGCAGCACTGTGAATGTGGGTGTCAACAAGAAGAGAGGCCCTCGAACTCCACCCAAAAGTAACAAGTAAGACCAGCAGCATGAAAAGGAAAGGGTTGAGAAGAGTGGGCAAGGCCCTACAGCAAGGGGTTCCAAGGGATTTACATTTCTGCCTCTTTAAAAGTGCCATATGGTAAATATTTTCTGGGTAAACTAAAATGACTAAGATTAGTTCCATTTTTTAAGAATGGGATTCTCTTCCCTTTCACCCAGACATAGTTCTAAGAAATCTGAAAATCAGACCAGGGGATCCCTTGCTTCAGAGCCCTGCACAGAATCTAATCTCATTGTGGTCGGGGGGGGGGGGGCAGGTCTCAGCTTGTAAAGGATCTGTATGGCCGACTGAGGGGAGTTCAGGGCCTGGAGCCAAAGCCAAGAGGAAAATTTACTTGGAGAGAAAGCTGCCTGGTGCTCAGCATTCTGGTGCTATGCTGAGGAGATAGCACAGCCATGGACATGAGTCCCTCCTTCTTGGGAGTGGGTGCCTATGCCTTTTTACCACAGAGAAAATTTCTTGAGCATCTGACCCTGAAGAAAGCCTTGGGATATAGCCTTCCTGGCCCTGGATTAACTGACATATGCTTCTTTGCAGTGGACTGCCCAATTCCTGCTCTGAAAACACCTTGACCCGGGCACGAAGTTTTAGCACTGGCACAAGTGCTGGTGGTAGCAACAGCAGCCAACAAAATTCTCCACAGATGAAGAATTCCCCCAGCTTTCCTTTTCATGGCAATCGGCCTGCAGGGCTGCCAGGCCTGGGCACAAGCACCCAAAAAGTCAGCCACCGGGTGCTAGGCTCTGTCAGAGGTAAGCCAGTCTGGGAGCCCTTGCAGCAGGTGTTCAGTTGTTTGGGGCATTGCTGGGGGAAGTGAAAGCTCGAAGACTATACTTGGCCCAGAACCAAGGGGTAAATCAATAAAATTAGTCTGCAGCAGAATATGCAGCCTCTCCTGCAACCTTGGTGTTCCTTGCAGCACAACTCAAGAGTGGTATTGTGTAGGTGTAAGTCCTGGGGATCTGGGCTTCAGCACATACTAGAAGCCAGGCAGATTTCCAAGGCAAAAATGCTAGCTGAAGCAGTGCCAAACACAGACATGGAGCTCCCACATCAAGGACAGTGTCAGTATGTCTTCTTGGGGACAGTAGAAGGAAATGTTCTCTGAGTCTCAATCTCAGCACTATGGAATAAGGAGGGAATCCTATCCATGACTGTTAGGGGATAAAACTGCTTCTAGCTTCAGCCCTTATTCAGAAAGTGGTATCAGGATTCCACCTCTTGCCAGGAAAAAGCGAATTATATTCTAAGCTTACAGACCCAACTATCTAGCCTTTTCTGTCTGTGAGCTGGTATTTTCCAGCTATGGACACCAGTATTCAACTGTCCATCATCTGTACTTTGATTTTGCCTGATACATTCTGGGTCAAAAATATGTATCAGAAAGAAATGCAGTGGTGCAGCACCTGCCTGGCAAGTCCTGTGTTTGATTCCCAGCACAAAAAAAAAGAAAAAAAGGAGTCTTTAAGGAGGAAAAAATAACCAAGAGTAAGCTAAGACTATGGAAGAGGAGACTGTTGTGCCACTTTTGGAAATAAACTGCAGCACAAATGAGTATTGTATGTACCTTCCATGTACGTGCTTGCTAAAGAACACAGAGCTGTAAGCTGTACCTGAGAACTCTATTGGTTTTCCAGTGACACCCACCATTACTAGCATTTTTAATACTTAGCTTATACTCCAGCTTTTGGAACAGAAGTGATATGCATCGTGTTAGAGGCTATAAAACTGACTGTCCTAGAGAAGCTACAGAGAGCAATGATGCTAACTAGCTTTTCTATTAAGATGTTCTGTCCCTGGTATTCAACTTGATTCTGTTTATATGCCAAACCTCATTCTTTGAAAGTCTTTGTTGGAAAAGGTCACTTTTGTGCATTGTGTTCAACAGGCAGTTATTCAAGTAGTAATACTTGATATGTAAGCAGCATTTAATAAAAAAAAAAATAGCACATAATTTCACTTAACTTTCACAAGGACCAGTGAGATGGGTGGTATTTCTGTTTTCTGAGACAGGGTCTCACTGTGTAGTTTAGGCTGGCTTTGAATTCACTATGTGGCCCACACTGGTCTCAAACCAAATGCATAGCTATCTTCCTGCTTCAGCCTCCCAAGTTTTAGGTGGACCCCACCATACCCAGCCCATTTGTATAATGAAAATAATTAGGCTCTTTAAAAGTGTCTTGCCCCACATTTGCACTGCTGTTAAGTGCTAGTTAGTCTTTTTGAGGCAGGGTCTCACTCTGCAGCTCAGGCTGGTCTCGAACTCACAATTCTCCTGCCTCAGCCTCCAGAGTGCTGGGATTACAGGCATGCGCCACCATGCCCGGCTTCAGTTTGCATCTTTTCATGCTCCAGTACACCTAAATTTTCCATGTTAAATCTGGATTAAGTTTTTCTTCTGTTTCATTTTCCTTCCTTCCTTCTTTTTTTGGTCAGTTTTTCCTAGCTCATAATTCGTAATTCTTTCCAATTCTTTCCTCAGCATCCCTCCTTTTCTGACCACAAAGGAAAATAGTAAAGGCTTTTCCTTCACTAGAGGAGTCTAGGCAGTTTTTAATCAATATTTTATTGACATCCTTCTTTCCTAGCCCCCTCCTGAGGCAGGTTCTGTTGAGCTCTGTCCTTCACTTTGAGGTGAAGACACATTCTATTCATTACTTCCTCAGATAGCTAATAGAAAATGTACTACCTCAGTACCAAGTGATTCCTAGTTGACGGACTTGAAACTTAACAGAGGAAGTTGGACAGTAAATACAACATAAAAGTACATACATTATACACTCCAAGACATTTGGAGGGCTACTGTAGATCAACACAATCATCAGCCAACAAAATGTTCAGAGGAAACAGGTTTTGTATACAGGTAGCAAATGATTTTACAAAAATATTCCAGAATGAAAAATGGTAGCCAGGATCAAGAACAACTCTTAGGTGGAGGATTAAAGCATGTATATGTAGCATATCATCCAGTAAGTTGGATAAAGAAAATGAGAAATTGAGGTATCATAAAATATAAGATTATGAGGTAACTGTCATGGGGTAACAATTGTGTGCTTCTAAGAACAATAAGAACAGGACCGGCCAAACAGCTTAACAGATTAAAGCGACTGCTTAGGTAGACACAGGGGCTAATGGTTCGTTCCTTGGCAGGCCCCGTCCCTAGGGCACGCTGAGAGGGCGATTAAGACTGGGCATGGTGGCACGTGCCTGTAATCCCAGCCCTTGGGAGGCTGAAAACAGGAGGATCATTATGAGTCCAAGTTGCACAGTGAGACCCAGTAGACCCTGTCCTAAATACATTAAAAAAAAAAAGGGAACAAAAGAGATTACTATGAACCATACATATTACACAGGAAAGCTGTGTCATCTATACCAAGCTGTATACCACTTAAACAGGACTAAAATCAAAAATTTAAAAATGACAGAATTTAGAGATGGTGGAAGAGAAAGGAACTAGAGGCCTTCAAAGCTGCAAGCTAAAGGGAAAAGTCATGGCAACATTTTTTTTTTTTTTCAGAACCAAGGATTGAACTCAGGTGCTTGCACTTGCCAGGCAAGCACTTATTAAAGGTGCAGGGAGCATGTTTTCTTTTAGTCAGTGAACTTAGAGGCAGAAAGAGTTGGCTGGAATACAGAAACACTCCAGGGACTTATTGGTAAGAACTAGTAAACTGTCTCTAAAGTTAAGGGATCAAGTTGAAAGTTATTAATAATACTAAACGGGTACTACAACGAGTTGAAATTGAGGCTTCAAGAATCTAGGCTTGTATGTCACCCTGGGCATTTTTGCTAGCAAAAATGGTATTTTTCTGCTTCATTCTATAAGATCCCAGGCTCAGGAGATTGGCATTTGGGATAGGGGCTCTGATGGAAACTGGCATTTGAACTCAGCATCTTCACTCAACCCTCAGGAAAATGTTTTTGTTCAGCATTATCTGTCCCATGCTGTTTATGTGACCTTTCCTGGTTCTACATATCTAGACATATTTTATTGTCCAACCTAGAAAGAATATTACCCCCCCCCATATCTCATGCATCTTATTGCAAACCATCTTGCTGCAAAACCCAAAACTGAGGGCCAGCCAAATAGCATATTAAAGTGCCTGCAAGCAGGTGTAGGGGCTAGGGGTTCAATCCCCCAGTATGCCGTGGCAGCACTGCCCCCCCCC
>PVKA01011050.1:46660-62463 GCA_004027165.1 Ctenomys sociabilis | reverse complement strand
TTGGAGAAAAAGAAAGGCTACAAGGTCAGCCAACATTTTGGCCCTAGCCTTTCAAGGTCAGTGAAGACTCAGGATATAGGAGAACCTGTACTGTAACATCATGTAACTCAGAAGTGCCCCAAATTTTCTGATCAAGGAGGGGCCACAGAGGAATGCAACTGATGATGTATAGTGTGCCTAAGGAGAGTCACATGGAGAGAAAACTTTCTCTCAGGCTTCCGCAGAGAGCAAATTGGTCAAGCAATGGCCGTGACTCATCCACATGGCTGACAAGACAAAGGATCTACATAGTGCAGTACAGGGTTACAGGATAAATCCTGAGGGTGCCTGACTGACCTTATCTGATACAAAAGTTACATTTCTTGTTATATAAGTCTTGCTTTAACTCAGTCTTAACCATCCAGCAGATAAGTATAGATATATAAAGTAAAGATATATAAAGTAAAGTTATATTAGTATAATGAGCTGTCAGTGGCTCAAGTCAACAACTTCTGTGGATAACTTGCTTCTATTATGGACTACTAATATGTGTTAGATTGTTTTATTTAGAAAAAAAATATATATATAATTAGCCATCCATGTTTTGAAAATCTGTAACATATGTATCGTATGTTATCCTGTTTATGTCATTTGTTCTCTTTGTTTTTGCTTCTATTTTTCACTCTTCAAGTTAAAATACAAATAAATAAATTAAAAAATAAATAAAATAAAGTAATATTATAAAATGTGTCCTGTACTGTATTGTTCACTTTGCAAAAACCCCAAAGCATGACATCTTGTTTGAGCTCCTTTTTTGGAGCTCTGTAGTTTTCAATATAAAAGTCTTTTATTTTCTTCATTAGATTGATTTCTAGGTATTTCTCTTTTTTATGCTATTATGAAAAGTGTTGTTTTGCTAATTGCTGTCTCAGTGAGTTATGCATGTATAGGAATGCTATTGCTTTTTTGAGTATTGGCTGTATATGCAGGTATGCTACTGAATATGGTTATTACATCTAAAAGTCAAAAAAAGAATCTAAAAGTCTTTTGGTGGAGTTTTTGAGATCTTCTATGTAGAACACCATTTCATCTGCAAATTAATTTCTTCTTTTCTTATCTTTATCTTTTCTTTTTCTTGTCTAATTGTTTTGGCTAATGTTTCTAAAACTACACTGAATAACAGGAGTGATAAGTGGACATCCTTCTCTTGTTCCTGTATTTATTTATTTATTTATGTCTTTTTGAGACAGGGTTTCACTATGTAGTTCAGCTTGGCCTTGAACTCATTTGTAGCTTAGGTTGGCTTTGAACCTGCACCAATCCTCCTGCCTCAGCCTCCTGAGTTCTAGGATTACAAGTATTTGCCTGGCCTATTCCTGATTTTAGGGTGGAAGCTTTCAGTTTTTGTCCATTTAGTATGATGTTGGCTGTTGGTTTGTCATAGATGGCTTTTATCTGATTGAGATAAAGAACATCTCTTCCAATTTTCTGTAGTACTTTCATGTCATGAATGAGCATCAGACTTTGTCAAGTGTTTTTTCTACATCTATTGGAATGATCATGTGGTTTTCTTTGCCCTTGGCTCTGTTAATAAGATGTTTTCCATTTGCATATGTTGAACCATCATTGTATCCACTGGACGAATCCTTCTTGTCATAGTGTATAATTTTCCTGTTGATTTGTTCCATTCTATTTGCTAGTATCTTGTTGAGGATTATTATATCTATGTTCATTAGGGAGATTAGCATACAGTTCTTTCTTAGTTGGATCCTTCTCTGTTTTTGGTAACAGGGTAAAGCTTACATCTAGGAATGAATTTAGGACTATTGCTTCCCTTTCACTTTCATTAAAGAGTAGTTGCAGCATTAGGTCTTCTCTAAATTTATTTTTCTTCCATTTAAAAAAATTTAAATATAACTTTTAAAACAATAAAAATAATATAGAGGGTCAGGGAGATGGGTCAGTGGAATAAGTGCTTCCCTGGCAAGCACAAGGGCCTGAGTTCAATCCCTGGTTCCACCAAAAAAAATGATACAGAATTTCAAAACAAGATGATAAGAAATTCACAATGATTATTATTTTTTCAATAATTAGTATATTGCATACCTCTGTATAGTTATCTTCAAAGTAGTTGCTCAAATTACCAGATGTAGGCATACTTTTTTTTTTTTTTTTTGTGATACCAAGGATTGAACTCAGGACCCTGTGCTTGCCAGTCAAGCACTTATTCTACTGTGCTGTCTCCCCGGGACCTAGGCATACAAAACTGAGCAAACAATATAAGCCCTAGTTGAATTCATAAGGGCCTGGGTTTTTCTTTGTTAGTAGTTTTTTATTTGTTTTCATTTTCATTTATTTATTTATTTATTTGGTACAGGGTCTCACTATGCAGCTCAGACTCACAGTGATCCTCCTGTCCCAGCATGTGCCACCATGTCCAGTTTCAGTGGCTGACACAGTGTTCCCAGTGTTCTGGGACCAGCAGGGTATGCAGTATCATGGATTGAATCTGGGTCCTTGAACTTGCCAGGCAGGCACTTAGACCACCGAGCTATCTCCCCAACCTTGTTAGTAAAGTTTTAATTACATCTTCAGTTTCATTGACTGATAGTGGTTTATTTGGAAATTTCATGTTTCCTTGATTCGGTTTTGGTAATTCACATGTGTTTGGGCATCTCTCCATTTCTTTTTTGTTTTCCATCTCCTTAGATTATAGATTCTCACGAAGCATGGTGGCAAGCATCTGTAATCCTAGCACTCAGGATAATAAGGCAAAAGGATTGTTGCAAGTTCAAAACCAGCCTGAGCTACAGAGTGAGCTATATAGTGAAACCCTTTTTCAAAAATACAAATGCAGAAACAAAAAAGCAGATTCTCAGAGTAGGTACTGATGATCTTCTGATTTCTGCAGTGTCTGTCATGACTTCACTCTTCTCTTTCTTTTTTTTCGTTTTGTTCTCTTTTGGTGGACCTGGAGATCGAACTCAGGCCCTTCTTGTGTTTGCCAGAGAAGCATTTATTCCACTGAGCCATCTCCCCTGCCACTCTTCTCATTCTTAATTGAGTGAATTTGAAACTTTTCTTTCCCTTTTTAAACAAGGGTAACTAGGGGGTTTGTAAGTTTTATTTAGTCTTTAAAAAACCCAACTTTTTGATTCATTGATTTTTTTTTTTTTACTCTCTTTGAGACAGGGTCTCACTACGCAATTCAGGCTGGCCTTATGCTCACTTTGTAGCTCAGGCTGGTCTCAAACTCACAACAATCCTCCTGCCTCAGCCTCCCCAGTGCTGGGATTATAGGCATGCGCCACCATGCCCAGCCCTCAGTGATTTTTTTTTTTATTACTTTCTTGTTTCATTCCATCATTTCTGCTCTGATCTTTATGATGTCTTGTATGAGCTTTTAGCATGACTTGCCCTCTTTTTCTAGAATATTGAGGTTCAATATTAAGTGGTTTATCTAAGCTCACTGTTTTTCTGGTATGAGAATTCACCACTATAAAGTTCCTTTGCAGGACTGCTTTCATTGTTCCAATATGTTGTATTTGCATTATCATTTAATGGTAGAAAGAATCTCATTTTTTCTTTCATTTCATCCATGACCCATCAATTGTTCAGCAGGGTTTTAATTAATTTCCTTATGTTTATGAAGTTCTTGTGATTTCTTTTGCCATCGATTTCTAATTTCATACAATATGGCCTGATAATATGCATGGGATAATTTCAATTCATTTGCGTTTACTTTAGCATGTCCTTTGAGCTAGTATGTGGTCATTTTGGAGAACATTCCACATGCAGCTGAGAAGAATCTATATTCTCATGTTGTGGGGTAAAGCACTGTAGATACCTAAGTCCATTTACTAAAAGTTTGGTTCAGTTCTCATATTTCTTTGTGGATTATTTTTTCTAGTTGATCTATTTGTGACAGTGGGGTGGCAAGGTTCCCCAGTATAACTGTGTTGTGCTTATTTGATTTTTCATGCCACCAGACCCAGGTTGAATTTCTTTTTGAGGTATATGTGTTTCTGGAATGTACCATATTGTTGGATCTTGGCTGTGGGTCTGTTTTGCCAGTCTGCTTCTTTTGTCTGGTGAATTGAAACCATTAAAGTTCATGGTTATAACTGATATGTATGTCCTTCTCATGTTATTTTCCTGCTGTTGGTTCCCTTTCCCCCCTTGTGTTCAACTGCTTGCCTTGCCTGTTGTGTTCATTCTGTTGGGGTTCATGGAGTTGTAGTTCTTTCTTTCTTTCTTTCTTTCTTTCTTTCTTTCTTTCTTTCTTTCTTTCTTTCTTTCTTTCTTTCTTTCTTTCTTTCTTTTTGGCAGAACCAGGGATTGAACTCAGACCCTTGCACTTGCCAGGGAAGCGCGTATTCCACTGAGCCATCTCCCCAGACCTCCTTTTCTTTCTTTCTTTCTTTCTTTCTTTCTTTCTTTCTTTCTTTCTTTCTTTCTTTCTTTCTTTCTTTCTTTCTTCCTTTCTCTTCCTTGTTATTTCTTTCTAGAATATCCTTCAAACATTTGGAGTGCTGCTTTGGTGACCATGAATTTCTTCAAGTGTTCTATCTCATGGAAGTATATTATTTCTCCATTAATTTTGAAATACACTTTTGTAGGGCAGATCAATCTGGTTGTTTTCTTTTAGGGACTAAAATACTTCCCTCCATGCTTTCCTTGACCTGAAGGTTTGTGTTGAGAAGCCTGTTGTGATTCTGGTAGGGTTTCCTTATAAATGATATCTCTAGCAGCTTTTACTTATTTATTTTTTCAATGTATTTAGTGCAGGGTCTACAGGGTCTCACTACAGAGAGCAGACTCAAAGTGATGCTCCTGTTTTCAGCCTCCCAAGTGCTGGGATTGCAGGTGTGAGCCACCACATCCAGTCTCAGGTCCAGTCCAGTTTCAAGGAACCTTGGAGGGCTGGACCAGCACAGCACACTGGGGACTGAACCCCAGTTCCTGTGTCTGCCTAAGCAGCCACTTTAATACACTGAACTGTCTGGCCAGCCCTTTAATAGCTTTTAATATTTTGTTCTTTGGTTAAATTTCTGCAGTGTTGACTATGTTATTCCTTGATGTAGTTTTCATAGCAAGCCAGCTATAGGTAGGGTAGTGGCTAATCTGAGCAGGACTGCACTTTTTGCTCCACTGCAGCTCACGTTGGTTTCTGTCTGTGAGGCTGGAATCTCCTTTATTCAGCCTGCAGCACTCTGTCTTAACTTGTTTCCCTGACTTCTTGCTGACTGGGGCTTGGTCTCCTTGCCCTAACCCTGGGAGCTGCTAGATGGAGCCAGCCCACAGCCCCTCCAGGATGGCTACCGGCCAATCACCCTGTCCTAAGGGATATCTCAACCTGAATAACTCACCAACCGCTGCATTCCACGGCTCGGGGGCACTGATGCCTTTCTCCACGGAGGCCTCAGTGGCTGCAGCAGCCACTTTCTGACTGCAGGTATGAGCACCCCTCCCATGCAGTGAGTCAGGGCTCAGAGAAAACTCTGCTTGCCACTTCCTGCTCCATTGAAGTCTCTTTTTACTCTCCCTGTGTGCTTCAGTGTTTGCTGCAGATCCTTGCTGGGCCTTGGGGGAGCTACTTCCCTTCTTCTATTCCTCATGTGGCCACATACAGCACTAGACTCCAAATCTCAGAGAGGCTGCTTCTCTACTGTTCCCTCCACCATCTTCCCAGAAATCCAGTGATCAGTAATTTAAAACATTGCCTCCCCACCCTGTATTCATAGAACACAAATATAAAGTTAATCGTAAGAAGGAAATATTCTGAAGTTGGTGCAAAAGTGAAGAGAAGAATTTTGAGGGGCATTAGTGACAATGTGTCTTTTACTGTATTTAATTTTATGTTTCTGATACAAGATTCTCACTATGTAGCTCAGACTCATAGTGATCCTCCTGTTTCAGCCTCCTCAGGGCTAGGATTACAGATGTGTGCCACCATGCCTGGTTTCAGTGGCTGGTGCAGCATGAGGTGCTGGGGATTGAACCCAGGTCCCTATGCTTTCCAGGCAGGCACTTAGACCACTGAGCTATCTCCCCAGCCCTACTGTAATATTTTTAATTTAAATACTCAGTATATTTCTCTAACATGCCGCATATTTAACCCTCAAGGATTGACTTTTCACTGGGTATTATGTCTCTAAGGTTAATCCACATTGTGCCACATAATTACAATACATTCACTGAGAGTACTCTATGAATATATCATAATTCATACATTACCTCTCCTATTAATGAGCATCAGGTTTTTCAAGCTTCGGTGATTGCATTAGTCACCTTCCTAATGGCTGAACAAAATACCTGACACAATTTAAGGTGCAGTTTCCTTTAGGCTCATTGTTACAGAGTTCATTCCATGGTCTCCTGGCTCTAAAACAGGGTGGGAGGAAAAAATCTGCTTGTCTCCTGGTAGCCAGGAAGGAGAGTAGGGTAACAAAGCCCAGAGAAAAGGGAACTAGGCGCCAGATAGAGCACTCAAAGTCAGGCCGCTGCAACCCCCCTCATCCCCGGAGTGCCCCACAGTGTTTTGCAAGCCCCTAGGTAGCTATTGAATCAATCAAGTGTACATGTCAGCCTACCTGTTACAGTAATAATATAAGAATACTCACATGACTGTTCTTGTATGCAAGCTCTGTCAGTCTCTGTGGGTTATATACTTGGGAGCAAGTGGTAGGTCCAGGGCAGGCAAGCATTTGGGGAGTAGAAGGACACTATTTCACACTCCTACTGTGTGTGTGTAAGAGTCTGATGATCTCCAAGCCTCCAAAATTGTCCAAATTTGTTCTTTTTTACTTTTAATACAGATGTATATATGTATATATGCGTTTAGTACAGGGTCCACAAGGTCTATAGGGTCTTACTACATAGATTGGACTTGTAGTGATCCTCCTGTTTTCAGCCTCCCAAGCTTTGGGAGTACAGGCATGCACCACCCCACCCAGTCTCAATTGCAGTCTCAGTGTGCCTCAAGGGTGGGGCCAGCACAGCAGGCCAGGATCAAACCCTGGCTGCTGTGCTTTTTTTTTTTTTTTTTAATTTTTAGATGCTGGAGATCAAACTGAGAGACTTGCTTAAACTTTTAAAATTATTTTCTGATTATTATTATTATTATTATTATCATTATTATTGTTATTTTGGTGGGACTGGGGAGTGAACTCAGACCTTTGAGCGTGCCAGGGAAGTGCTTATTCCACTGAGCCATCACCTTGGCCCTCTAATCATTATTATTATTATTATATTATTATTAATTTTATTTTTTTAGTGCCAGAGATCAAACTCAGGACTTTTTTGCTTGCCTGGTAGGCACTTATGCTGCTGAGCTATCTCCCTGGCTCTTTTTTTTTTTTTTTTTTGCCTTAAAAAATGACATTTACTCAAAGAAGAAAAATATAAAATTAACAAGATGTCCATCCCTTGGCTCCCTTCCCACCCTGCTCCAGCTGCCCCTCAGCCACTGAAGGTTGAACCTTTTGTATCTGCTGAGATACAATTCTCAAGTGGGAGCCAGAACCAAAGCCTGGGTAGCCAATAGCTCTAACTCAATCTGTTGCAGAATTGATATGACACATGTGGCTGTTTTCCCAGTCCCAAACTGGGCTTGAACAGTCATATCATAATCCTTGAAACATGGAAGAATGGCTATAGACTACTGGACTATATTGGATTACTCTGCTGAATTCATGCATCTACAATATATGAATGGCAATAGAATACACATCTCTGACAAAAATAAACAAAAAAGGGGATATAAATGAAGGACCATTTTGTAGTGGGGAAAATATATATTATATATCTGTGTATACAAAATAGTATAACATACAGCTTAGTTCACTGAGGAGAAGGTTTTGAACTAATAGCGTTTAGACCAGATATCATGTCTGCACGTTTTACTAGGAACAACTACTACAAAGACAATAATATGTAATGTATTAATTATTGTAACTGTACTACTAACCTGTTTTGAAACTGTCTCATTGCTACTTCTTTCTCAGTTAAATTATTAAAATATATTTTTTAATATATTAAAAGACTGGCATGGAAGGCAGAGGGTTTCTCAAAACCATAGACATAGGTGCCATGAAGAAGGGACGGACTCAGAGAGGTTCACTTCATCAAAGCTGTCAACAATTGCATTCCAATTGTTCTCGATGACGCCTTCAGGCTCCATCCCATCTGGGCCATTGTCTCCTGATCCTGATTGGGAATCCAGATTTGCAGACATGAACCTTGGAAACTTCCCCAGCTCTTTTCTGATATTTTTCTGCCCCTTGTCCTAATCTTCATTTTTATTTTAAAGAGAAAAAAATTAAAAACAAGATAAACCTTGGTGAACTAAGAGAAATTAGTAGTATAACCATTTTAACCAATTATATATATATAACTTTTTCTTTTTCCTGCCCTCATTTCTCCATCCTCATTGCTCTTTTCTTTCGAAGTTCCTTCCCATCTCCCAATATCTGTTGTATATTTTAGGGTTTTTTTTGTTTTTTTGACACGGTCTCACTATGCAGCCCACATTCATAGTGATTCTCATGCTTTCTGCCTCCCTAGTGCTGGGATTACAGGCACGCGCCACCACATCCAGACTCCATCGCTGGCTCAGCTCACCTGAAGGCTGGGCCGGTGCCACATGCGGAACCAGGAATCGAGCTGCTCTTACCTAAGCAAGCGCTTAGTGCGCTGAGCTATACCGCTGGCCCTACATTTTTGTATCTTATTTGCTCTTTCAACTTCTCACACTAGAGAAATGATACAATATTTACGCATGTGTTTGGTTTATTTCACTCTATTTTTTCTAAGCCATTTCCACACTCTTCTTATAATTTGGATTTTCTGTTTTTACTTTATACCTCTATGTTGGGGTTTTCTGTGACTTTCTGTTCTATCATGGGTTGTGCTTTTGTTTTTTGTTTGTTTGTTTTTGTCTTTTTGAGACAGGGTCTTACTATGCAGTTCAGACTGGCCTTAAGCTCACTTTGTAGCTCAGGCTGGTCTCGAACTCACAACAAACCTCCTGCCTCAGCCTCCTGAGTGCTGGGATTATAGGCATGTGTCACCACGCCCAGCTTGTGCTTTCAATTTTGTGTGCTCAGGGCAGGGGACTGGGAACTACACCCAGGAGCTTCATATTGAATTACATTCTCAGCAGTCTTTTGCTTTGAGACAGGTCTTGCTGAGTCACTATGTTGACCAGACTGGGTACAAATTTGCCATTCTCTGGCTCAAGTCAACAAATTTTGTGGGTAATACACTTCTATTGTGGTCTGCTGATCTGTGTTGGATTGTTTTATTTATATAATTAGCCATCCATGTTGTGAAAATCTGTAACATATGTATCATTGTATGTTACCCTGTTTGTCATTTGTTCTCTTTGTTTATGCTTCTATTTTTCACTCTTCAAGTTAAAATACAAATAAGTAAATTAAAAAAAAAATTGCCATTCTCAGGGGCTGGGGAGATGGCTTAGTAGAATAAGCATTTCCCTGGCAGGCACAAAGGCCTGAATTCAATCTCCGGTTCCGTTAAAAAAATAAATAAATGAAATAAGTGCATCAAATTTGCCATTCTCCTGCCTTAGCCAATAGTCATGCCTGGGTTTGTAAATACATAATTTAAAATTTCTTTCTAAGAGCCTAATGTGCCCTGCCAGTGCTCTGCCTCCCTCTGGCTCTGACTGTTGCGTTTACACCAACTTCCAGCTGCCAGAGAACTTCTGACAACACAAGCCTCTGCCCCACTGGTGAAACCACCCAGAGATGCAGCCTGGTGGACTCTCTGGGGCGAAGATGAGGGAGTCAGCTTACAAACACCCCAACTCCTGTCCAAGTGGGGTAACTCTGAGCTCCATGTCTCTACTGACTCCCACAGTCCCACCTAGCCACAGTGACAGCTGGCTTCATAACTTGGTGGCTATCCTTCCCTGTTTCACTTTCCCACCCTTTCATAAGTATTTTCTGGAACCACCTCTTGAACTATTTGCTGTCAGATGTTTGTCCCATTGGAGGAGAATTCAGACCATGCACAGCGGTTAGCCCTGGTTGTCCATTTCTTTGGGCTGAGAGTGCGTTATGTGGGTACTCAGCTCTGTGAAGAGTTCACCCCTTGAGGAGTTCTGGGCTGAGTGGGCTACTGGGAGACCAGGCCTGGTTCGAGGAGCAGGGTCAGACTGTGAGACCTTAGGACTGCATCTGCCCTGGCTCCCTGCTGCTCTTGACTCCCTGCTTCCTGATGTACAGGAGGTAGACAGCTTTCCTCACCACAGTTCTAAAGCAATGGAGACAGCAAACCATGGCCTGAAACTCCTGCAATAGTGAGTCAGAAGAAGCCTATCAGTCTCAGCAGCTCAGGAGGCTGAGGTAGGAGGATGGCAAGTTGCCCCAACCTGGGCAACTTAGTGAGACCCTGCCTCCATTTACAAAAAAAAAAAAAAAAAAAAAAAAAAAAAAAAAAAAAAAAAAAAAAAAAAAAATATATATATATATATATATATATATATATATATATATATATATATATATATATATATTAAAAAGGGACTGGGGCCAGGCATGGTTGTTCCCATCTTACTCCCAGCTCTCAAGAGGCTGAAGCAGGTAGATCACTGGAAGTTTGAGCTAAGCCTGGGCTACATAATGCATCCAAGGCCAGCCTAAACTACGTAGTGAGACTTGTCTCAAAAAATAAAAAGGTGTGCTTGCTTCAGCAGCACATACACTAAGATTGGAACGATACAGAGAAGATTAGCATGGCCCCTGCACAAGGATGACATGCAAATTCATGAAACATTCCATATTTCTGAAGCTACCCAGAAAGCAGTGAACAGTGCCACTAGAGTTCCAACTGTTTAAAATTGATCAGGGATCATGAAAAGAAACTCATGCTTCACCGAAGAAAAATATCTAAACATCAAAAAGCTTTAAATAATTATGAAAAAAAATTGCAAAATATAAAATAAATAAAAAAAGGAAAGGAAACCTTAAACCTTATGTACTGAGCAAATGCCAAGTTTAGTGAACAATGCTAGTCCTACATTACTTGATTTAAAAACAAAACAAGCCGGGCATGGTGGCGCATGCCTGTAATCCCAGCACTCGGGAGGCTGAGGCAGGAGGATTGTTGTGAGTTCGAGACCAGCCTGAGCTACAAAGTGAGCTTAAGGCCAGCCTGAACTGCATAGTGAGACCCTGTCTCAAAAAGACAAAAATAAATAAATAAATAAATAAAAATAAAAAAAATAAAAACAAAACAAAACAAAAAAACGGGCCACAGAGGCGATCGATGATGTATAGTGTGCCTAAGGAGAGTCACATGGAGAGAAAACTTTCTTTCAGGCTTCCACAGAGAGCAAATTGGTCAAGCAATGGCCATGACTCATCCACATGGCTGACACTGACAAGGAATCTACAAAGTGAGGTACAGGTTTACAGGTTAAACCCTGAGGGTATCTGACTGACCTTATCTGACACAAAAGTTACATTTCTTGTTATAAAGGTCTTGCTTTAACTTGGTCTTAACCATCCAGCAGAAAAGTATAAAAATGGAGGCATGTAAAGTAAAGTTATATTAATATAATGAGCTGTGAATGGCTCAAGTCAACAACTTCTGTGGACTGCTGATCTGTGTTGGATTGTTTTATTTATTTATTTATTTGATGGAACCAGGGATTGAATTCAGGCCCTTGCACTTGCCAGGAAGTGCTTATTACACTGAGCCATCTCCCTGGTCCCTGGATTGTTTCATTAAAAAAAAAAAAAAAAAAAAAAAAAAAAAAAAAAAAAAAAAAAAAAAAAATATATATATATATATATATATATATATATATATATATATATAATACCATCCATGTTTTGAAAATCTGTAACATAGATATCATTGTACGTTACCCTGTTTATGTCATTTGTTCTCTTCGATTTGGCTTCTATTTTTTACTCTTCAAGTTAAAATACAAATAAATAAATTAAAAATAAAAAAATTAAAACAAAAAAATAGTAAAATATAAAAACAAATTAATGTTTTATAGACCTGGGAAAAGATTTTTTAGCAATGTACAAAAATTTAAAGCATTCCTTTCTTTAATTTTGTAATTCTTTACTGTGGAATAGCTCAGGATGTCAGTTCTGTTCTAAATAACAGAATTGGTAACTGGGCAGGGAAACATAATTTGGATTATAAAATTCTTGCTTTAATAAAAATTCCTTAAACAGTGAAAAAAAAAATAAAAAGCTGAAAAGGGACTTGGGAAATAGTTCAGTGTAAAGGGCCAGTATTCAATCCCTGTTCCCATACCACCCCCAAGTACACACACACACAGACACACACACAGACACACACACACATTTCCTTCTTTTAGTTGTTTATGTCCCAGCAACAGAAAGATGACTAACACAAAGACACAGGGACCTAAATATAGGGGGATATTACAGAATCCAAGATGAATTTAAGGGCATGTGGTATCAAACGGGGAAGAGACTTCAAAGATTATTCATTCTAATTAAACAAATCAATTGAAAAGGGCTATTTGTACAGCCCCTAGGAGGTGCTGAGACGGCAATTAAGACTGGGTGTGGTGGCATGCCCCAGCTCTTGGGAGGCTGTAAACAGGAGGATCACTATGAGTCCAATCTATGTGGTGAGTCCCTTAACACCCTGTAGACCCTTCCCTAAAAAACAAAAAAAAAAAAAAAAGAAAGTTATTTATGAACTGATTTTTTTATGGGTAGGTGGGGGATAGGGTCTCACTATGTAGCACAGGTTGATTTTGAAGATGCAGTGGTTGACCTGTCTCAGCCTCCTGGGTACTGAGATGATAGGTGCATACCACCACACCTGGTCCCAAAAGGGAATTTTTATAAGTAGGTGCTTATTTCTAGTATACTTACATTAATAATGTGTGTTATGGTTTATGTCTAGTTGTCTCCCCAAAACCTCATGCAGTCATGAGGTAGGGACTTCTAGAGTTTGAAATTAACTCATGATCTACTGGGATTAAAGGTCTGAGTACTACATCCCACCCTGGCAGCAACAGCCTGAATGTAATGTGAGAGACAGATTTTCTCTCTCTGTTGCGTTGTTGTTGTTCTGCCACCATGAAAGGTTACTCTCTGCCATGTGTCAGTCTGCCTTGGAGCCAGCCGAGTATGGACTGAAACTGTGAGCCAAATAAACCTTTCCTTCCATCATTTTGGGTGTTGGGTATTTGTCCCAGCAATGAGAGAAGAGTAACTAAGACAATGTGAAATATGACATCTTATTATAATCCATTAATTAAAAATTTGTGTGTGGAGACCTCATAAGTAAAATTAGGATGGGTACAAAAATTAATCAGTCCATCCTTTATCTTGAGGCATTCACAGGCTTCAGTGAGGAAAAATGAATCCCGCAAGAAAGAAGAATACTTAAAGATGCAAGTAAGATGTTCTAGGTGCTCCAAGGAGGGAAAAAGTCTATGCAGTTTTGGAAAGCTATGAAGGAAGTAGCATTAAACAATTTAATTTCAGGGCCGGGGAGATAGCTCAGTTGAATAAGCACTTCCCTGGCAAGCACAGAGTCCTGAGTTCAATCCCCAGTACTGCAAAAGATAAAATAACATAAAAATTAAGTTCAGCAGCTTATGAAAAGGAACAAGCCCTGTGACAAGGGAGCAGAACAAGATCAGATGCAGAAAATCAGGACTAAGAAATGTGGTGGTACCCCATGGGCTATTGGGTCAGGATGTAGTATAAGGATGAGGCCACTTTCTGTACTGCCCAGGCAGGGGTTCATATGGTGTTCTTCTTCTTTTTTTATGAGCAGAATAGATTTATTGAGGGAAAGAAAGATCCTGTCTAAGAGAGGGACAGGAGGGGGACCCTGAGAGGGTAGTTCCCCATGAAGTTGTTTCTTCCAAGGACCTTTATAGAGGAAAACCATGTGGTGAGGGGGCTCTAAGTGAAGACATGGGAACTTGCTTAGGTGGACAAGAGGTGGAACAAAACTATGGCCAACCAATGGGATTACAAGCACCATTGCTCAGGTAAAATTGATTAAGTTCAGAAACAAATAGGGAAGTGAGGCACGTAGAAAGCAGGCATGAATATGGGACAGGGTCTCTTCTTGTTGGGGTTGGGCTAGTGACTCAATAGGGCTCTTTCAAGGTGATTGATACCTATTTAGAATATCAATCTTCTTTTTTTTGTCTTTTTGAGACATGATCTCCCAATGCAGTTCAGGCTGGCCTTAAGCTCACTTTGTAGCATAGGCTGGTCTCAAACTCACAACAATCTTGCCTCAGCCTCCTGAGTGCTGGGATTACAGGCATGCACTGCCATGCCCGGCTTTAGAATATTAATCCTTGATACCCATCCCTAGGGAACTATGTAGCTGTGTTTCCTCTTTTTGTCTTGGCCTTGAGTTGTGGCCCATAGGGAGTGTCTGTCTCTTCCAAGTTGCAAAGTCACCTTGTCAGCCATCTTGTCTCCTTGAGGGCCTGGCCCTGTTTGATTGCCTAGAATATTTCTATCTAACTCAGCTGCCTACAACATTCCCTCCTCTGATGAAATAACCCAAACTGCTGGGAGGGATTTGGACGATGACCATTCTGGCTTCTTCAAGCTGAAAGGGAGTGTAGTTGTTCATCGGCAGTCAGATATATTCTTCAGAGGTTCTATCTAAAGGCCCTCAGTAGAGAACAGGCATTTCCATTACAGCTTTGAATCTCCATCCAATGATCTCCCTGGGGCCTCCAAAATGATACAGGGAGAAAAACTGATCTCATGTGGGTGACCTCCAAATGATAAGCTGAACCACCAAATGACATAGGAAAAAACAATCTCTGGATCTGACCTGTACGAGTTCATATTCTCTAAAACCAAAGAATGGAATTTAGGAACAAAGAGAGGCTATGAGCAGAATAGATTTATTGAGGGAAAGAAAGCTCCTGTCTGAGAGAGGGACAGGAGGGGGGCCCTGAGTGGGTAGTTCCCTCGGCATTGTTCTTGATTCCCATCATAACTTAAAGGGAAACTTCACAATGTCTGGCACCCTTGATGTCCTGCAAATGAAGGAGAACGACGTCCTCGAGTTCCTTGCTGCAGGAGCCCACTAAGGTGGCACCAACCTGGATTTCCAGATGGAGCAGTGTATCTATAAAAGGAAAAGTGATGGAGTCGACATCATAAATCTGAAGTGGACTTGGGAGAAGCTCCTCCTGACAGCTTGAGCCATTGTGGCCGTTGAAAACCCTCCTGACATCAGCGTCATATCCTCTAGGAACAACGGCCAGCCGGCTATGCTGAAGTTTACTGCTGCTGGAGCTACTCCTATGGCTGGCCACTTCACTCCTGGGACCCTCACTAACCAGATCCAGGCAGCCTTCTGAGGGCCGCGTCTTCTGGTGGTTACTGACCCCAGGGCTGACCACCAGCCCCTAACAGAGGCATCTTACGTCAATCTGCCAACCATTGCTCTGTGCAACACAGACTCTCCTCTGTGCTATGTGGACATTTCCATCCCATGCAACAGTAAGGGAGCTCACCCTGTGGGTCTGATGTGGTAGATACTGGCCCAGGAAGTGCTGCGCATGCTTGCCACCATCTTCCATGAACACCCATGGGAAGTCATGCCTGATCTTCTACTTCTATCAGAATCCTGAAGAGGTTAAAAAAGAAGAGCAGGGGCTAGGGAGATGGCTCAGTAGAATAAGTGCTTGCCTGACAAGCGCAAGGGCCTGAGTTCAATCTGCGGTTCTGCCAAAAAAAGAAAGGAAGGAAGAAAGAAAGAAGGAAGGAAGGAAGGAGAAAGAGAGAGAGAGAGAGAGAGAGAGAGAGAGAGAG
>PVKA01011050.1:22335-46560 GCA_004027165.1 Ctenomys sociabilis | reverse complement strand
CACCAGCTCCAGAGTTCACTGCTGCTCAGCCTGAGGTCACAGACTGGTCTGAGGGCATGCAGGTGCCCTATGTGCCCATTCAGTAGTTTCTTGCTGAAGACTGGAGTGCTCAGGGGGCCATAGAAGATTAGTCAGCAGCCCCCTCCGCGCAGGCCATTGAGTGGGTAGGAACCACCCCCGAGTGGTCTTGAGCTATTCTGCTGACTAAGCAAAATGGGAATGAGGCTGATGAAAAAATAAAACAATTTCTAAGAAAAAAAAAAAAAAGGACAAATCCAAAGAGCCAGTCAGAAAGACTGGAGTCCCAGGCTGAGATGCAGTCCAGTGGGAGATGAGGTGATCACATGGGCAAGTCTCTACCTGCAACACACACTCGCACACACACACTCACACACACATTCACTCACTCACACAGACACACACACACATACACACCAGGGAGTTCAGATTGGTCCTAATTTGCTATATTTTGAAGACCATGAGAATTTATTTTAATTTTGCTTACTTGGTTCTGGGAATGAACTCAGGGGATTCATGCATGCTAAGTGAATGTTCCACCACTGAGTGACATCTTGAACCCCTGAACTCACTTTGAAAAGAAATATTAAGCCAGCATGGTGCCACACACCCAGTTTTTAGGAGGCTGAGGCAAGAGGGTTCCCCCATGTTCAAGGTTAGCCTGGAATACACATTGAGTTCAAGTCCAGCCTGGAATACAGAAGACTGTGTCTTAGAAAAAAAAAAAGAGGGGCTGAGGAGATGGCTCAGTGGAATAAGTGCTTCCCTGGCAAGCACAATGGCCTGAAAATAAATAAATGAAGAGGAGGAGGAGGATGAAGGAGAAGGTTGATTGGTGTCTGGTAGATTAAAAGAGAAAAAAAGGTTAATGGGTCAACTCACATTTTAGACTATAAATGTAAATCTTTTTTTTTGAGACAGGGTCTCACTATGCAGTTCAGGCTGGCCTTAAGCTCACTTTGTAGCTCAGGCTGGTCTTGAACTCACAACAATCCTCCTGCCTCTGCCTCCCAAATGCTGGGATTACAGGCCTGCTCCACCACGCCTGGCCCAATCTTGTGTTTTCTGTTGTGTAAAAATGCATACTCATCACTGTTTAAGTTATTTAGTAACTAGCGGCTGTTGTTTGCTAAGATAAAATTCCTTCCTCATTAATTCCTGTAAACAAAGTTAGCTTATCTTGTGTCAGACAATAAATTTGTTTACCAAACTGAATGTGGTTCCATGTTTTAAAAAAACCCCTGTTTCCCAGGCTAGCTGCCTTTTGATCCTCTCCCCTGAGCTCAGTAATAAAGGCTTTCCAAATTCAAAAAAAAAGAGAGACTAGTTGAAGTTTTGAAAATTATATAAGAGCTGGGGAGATGGCTCAGTGGAATAAGCGCTTCTCTGGCAAGTGCAGGGGCCTGAGTTCAATCTCCGGTTCTGCCAAAAACCTATAGGAGTGTTCATTATTAATTAAAATGAATGTATTTTTAAAAAAAGAAGAAAAGAAAACTAAATGGGAGTCTATGGAAAACTTGAAATTCTCTACTTTCTCCTGAGTAACTGAATGGTCCTAAACTTGAATGGCTGTCTATTCATCTTTGTAATTCTGGATTTGGGGTTATGTAATTAATTTTGCTTAAAAGAAGGGCCCGGGAGATGGCTCAGTAGAATAAACGCTTTCTTGGCAACCACAAGGGCCTGAGTTCAATCCCCGAAATTTGTGTTTGAGAAAGGGTCTCCTTGTGAAGTCCAGGCTGGCATGACAGGTGGGTGGGCATCCCCACATCTGGCTAGAGCAGGGCCTCTTGAAGTTGCCAACCTGGTTTAGTACTTATGATACTCCTATTTCAGCTTCCCAGGCACACACCACTCTATAGCTAGTGAGGAACATCTCTAAGAGGTGGAGTCTAGGCCCGGGAGCCCACACTGAGAAGAGTTTAATTCTATTGTGGAGTACATTGGCTGTAGCAAGAGCTGGTTATTATAAAACAAAGTCACTCTGTTCACTCGCCCTCTCTCTGTGCAGCCACTTCCCATTTCCCTTCCTTGAGGTGCTGCAGTGTAGCCCAAGGGCTTCAACAGGAGCCCTTTGGACTCTCCAGCCACCTGAATCATGAGTAAAATATTTTTTCTTTTTTTTCTTTTTCTGACACAAGGTTCAGGCTGGCCTTGAGCTCCTTCTGATCCTTCTGTCTCAGCCTCCCTGGTTCTGGGACTGCAGGTATATGCTACCATCCTTAGCAGTTCTTTTCTTTACTAAACATCTAACCGCAGGTATTTTGTTATACAACATGAAATGGACCAATAGACTTATCAAAACTTCAGATGGCATCTGTTTCTTTCTTTCTTTCTTTCTTTCTTTCTTTCTTTCTTTCTTTCTTTCTTTCTTTCTTTCTTTCTTTCTTTTCAGAACCAGGGATTGAATTCATGCCCTTGCTCTTGCCAGGGAAGCGCTTATTCAATTGAGCCATCTCCCTGGCCCCCATCTTTTTCAATATAAAAATTCATTCTAAAATTCTCAGCTTCAGAAACAAGATGAAGGAGTTCGACCCCCAGGCCTGCCAATGCTGGCCCTGCCCCCTGAGACAGCAATTGAGAGTGGGTGTGGTGGTGAGCACCTTAATTCCCAGCTCTTAGGAGGCTGTAAACAGGTGGGTCACAATGAGTCCGATCTAGTAGTGAGACCCTGAATACCCTGTAGACCCGTCTCTAAAATATATATATATATATATATAAAAAAAAAAGGCCAGGGAGATGGCTCTGTAGAATAAGTGCTTCCCTGGCAAGCACAAGGGTCTGAGTTCAATCCCCAGTTCTGCCAGAAAAATAAATAAATAAGTAAATAAAAAGATGAAGGTCAAAGTACCCACACACCCTGAATCCAAAACATATTCAAAGGTACTGTAATCAAAACAATGTGGGACTAACACAAAGACAAACAGATCAGTAGATCAAAACAGGGTACCCAAGAATAAACTCTACTATATATATCAAGTGATCTGCAGCAAGAATGTCAAAAGCACAATCTCTGCAACCACAGTGTTTGGAAAACTGGATATCCACATGCAAAGGACTGAGGTTGAGGCTGAAGGGATAGCTCGGCAGTCTAAGCACCTGCCTGGCAAGCATAAGGGCCTGGGTTTGATCCCCAGTACCGTATGCCATGCTGGCCCTGGAACCCTGGGCACACCATGCCACTGAAACCAGACATGGTGGCACACACCTGTAATCTCAGTGCTAAGAAGACTGAGACAGGAGGATCACTACAAGTCTGAGCTGCATAGTGAGATCCTGTACCAAAGAAAGAAAGAAAGAGAACCTTTATATTATTCACCAAAATTAATTTAAAAAAATAACTAAACACCTAAATAAATGTCAGACTTGAAACAAATAGTTTTCTCATTGCTAGGGCAAAATACCCAATATTCACAAAGTGCTGGGTGTAGTGGCACACACCTGTAATCCCACCACTCAGGGGGCTGAGGCAGGAGTATCATTGAGAATTCAAGACCAGCCTGGGCTACAAAGTGAGCCAGCCTGAATTGCATAGCAAGACTCTGTCTCAAAAAAAAAAAAAAAAAAAAAGGAACTAGGTGTGTGCACACCTGTAATTCCAGCACCTGAGAGGCTGAGGCAGAAAGATAAACAGTTCACTGGGAATTTGAAGCCAGCCTCTGCAAACAGAGAAAACAAAACAACAACAAAAAGAATTTGGAGGGGCAGGGCTCAGCAGAACAGCCTTTTCCTCGCATTTGCAAGGCTCTGGTTTTGAGCACTGGCACCACACAAGAATGGACAAATGAATAAATAAAAAAATAGGCAAAGAAGGCAGATGAACATCTCTCCAGAAATGATATGCAAATGACCAGTAAGAATATGGAAAAGGTCAAGTGTGGTGGCATAACCCCATTCCTCTGGTCGAAGCTACTCAGGAGGGTGACAGGAGGATCACAAGTTCAAGGCTAATCTGTCTCACTTGAGACAAGTGAGAATTTGTCTCAAAAAAAAAAAAAAAAAAAAAAAGGACTGGGGTCATAGCTCAGTAGTAGAGCAGTTGTCTAAAAAACATAATGTCCTGAGTTCCATCCCCAGGGCACAAACATAAAGATGGTGTATGACTCTGACTCTACCTACGTTAGATATCTAGTGCACTTCAATTAGAGACAGAAAGAAGGTTGGACATTACCAGTAGCTGGGGAAGGGAAGGGAAGTCCACCTCCCGAGTGCTGGGATTACAACCACGCACCACCATGCCTGGATGAGTTGATAAATTTCAATGTTAATGTATTTTCTTTCTTTTTTTTCTTTTTCTTTCTTTTTTTTTTTTTTTTTGTGGTACCAGGGATTGAACTCAGGACCTTGTGCTTGCCAGGCAAGTGCTTATTCTACTGAGCTATCTCCCCGGCCCAGATGTTATGTGTTTTCACCATTATGAAAAAGAAATAATACAGTGAACATATATGTAAAGTTTATTTCTGGGCTTTTGAAAAGCAAGTTTTCCTAGGCTTAGTGACATACTTGTAATCACAGCATTTGGGAGGCTGAGTCAGAAGAATTCTATTCTAAAGGTCAGTCTAGCAAGAGCCTGCATCAAAGATACAAAAACTCTTAAAAATTATATATTAACATTGGGAGTGTTAGTGCATGCTTGTAATCCCAGCACTTTGGAGGCTAACACTGGAGGATTGTTGTAAGTTCGAGGTCAGCCTGGGCTACAAAGTGAGCTCAAGGCCAGCCTGAAGGGCCAGGGAGATGGTTCAGTGGGATAATAGTTTCCCTGGCAAGTGCAAGGGCCTCAGTTCTATCCTGGTTCCGCCAAAAGAAAAAAAGAAAGAAAGAAAAGAAAAAAGGAATTGCAAAATAAGACATGGCTAATTCAGATCTGTGCTACTGTGCTATTGAAATCTATTTAAAAATAAAAGGAAGAGGAAACAGCATTGAGGTTGCTCGACACTCAAGTACGAACAGTGTAATAGTCACTTCTAACTGCAGCCTTAATGGTAATCCTCCTTGTTTTTCTTTTTTTTCAGAGTTCTTAATTTGTCTGTAGTGCTTTTATTTTTATTTATTTTGTAATTCTATACTACAAGTATAATGGAGAAGCAGAGGGGCTGGGGAGATGGCTCCGTGGAATAAGTGCTTCCCAAGCTCAAGGGTCTGAGTTTAACCCCCATTTCCACCAAAAAAAAAAAAAAAAAAAAAAAGAGGAGCAGAAGTCAAAATATTACAGTGTAATATAAAAAAATACTTAAGCCAGGCATGGTGGCACATGCCTGTAATCCCAGCACTTGGGAGGCTGAGGCAGCAGGATTGTTGTGAGTTCGAGACCAGCCTGAGCTACAAAGTGAGCTTAAGGCCGGCCTGACCTGCATACTGAGACCCTGTCTCACAAAAACATACCAAAAAAAAAACTTAAAAAAGTAAAAATAGTCTTATTGCTATTTGTTTCTCAATAAAATAAAGAAAATAAAAATTAAAAAAATCCTTGCGGGCTGGCGAGATAGCTCAGCAGACTAAGTGCCTGCTTAGGCAGGTGCAGGGACCGGGGTACCAGACGTGGGCACCACGTGCTGCACCAGCCCCTCGTCCTGGGCACAACCCAGACTCAGACTTGGGGTGGTGGCTCCTGCCTATCATCCTCATCAGTAGGGACGCTGAAAACAGGAGGATCACTGAGTCCCAGCTGCACAACGAAACCCTGTACCAAATACGTAAGTTAAAAACAAAAACAAAAAACACCTCAACAGGCCAGGGGAGATAGATTAGTAGCATAAGCACCTGCCTGGCAAGTGTAAGGTCATGAATTTGAATCCTGGTACAAACAAAAAACAAAACAATAAAACACCCCAACAATAACACCAGCGATCCTTTTCTCTCAAATACACAAAGCCCATTGTGCACGGAGCCAATTATGTTCCTTGGCAGGGCATCCTACAGAGAATACAGCCTGGGGTCAATAGCCAAGTTAGACTGCACTGGACTCTGGTCACCTAGTCTGGGACACTTTTGCACAACAAGCGGAGAAAATGCTAGGTTGTTTACCACTTACTATACAAAACAAAAGAAGTAGTTCCCCTAGCTACAGGAAACACTTTTGGCAAATGTGCTCCTTGGTTATAAGATCTGAAATGTTTAAATGTACCTAAATTTTAGGGAAAGAAGTGGAGAAATTTAAAATGTTAATACTTAATTATTAATTTTTAAATAAAGGACAGCTGGCTGGGTGTAGTGGCGCATGCCTTTAATCACATCTTTCAGGAGGCTAAGCCAGGAGGATTGATGAGAGTTCAGGCCCAGCCTGGGGTAATATTCAGTTCAAGGCCAACCAGAACTGGGAGACCCTGTTTCAAACAAATCAAAATAAAAAGTGAAAGAAATGGGGCCAAGGTGATGGCTCAGTAGAATAAGTGCCTCCCTGGCAAGCACAAGGGCCTGAGTTCAAGCCCTGGTTCCGCAAAAAAAAAAAAAAAAAAAAAGAAAAGCTGCAGATGTGACTTATTTAAAATGTTCAAGTAAGCTGGGCGTGGTGTCATTCAGGAGGCTACAGCAGGGGGATCATTGGGAGTTCTAGACTATCCTGAGCTACAAAATAAGCTTAAGGCCAGCTGCCACTGCATAGCTAGACCCTGTCTTCAAAGGACCAAAATAAGTAAAATAAAATATCCAAG
Source organism: Ctenomys sociabilis (assembly GCA_004027165.1). Lineage (NCBI taxonomy): Eukaryota > Metazoa > Chordata > Mammalia > Rodentia > Ctenomyidae > Ctenomys > Ctenomys sociabilis. The sequence goes on along the minus strand of PVKA01011050.1, from coordinate 39,889 downwards.
TTTCAAAACTCCAAGGTAGTTGAGACATTTGTAGCTAAATGGACTCACCTTGAGGCTATGCTAGCAAGTGAAGTAAACTGGACACACTCATATAAGTACCACATTGTTTCTCTGGTGTGAGAGGCCTGAAATGTAAATAAGGGTAAAAATGCATAACAGGTGTGGGAAAATAGAATGAGGAACAAGAGAGGAAGGAGGAGAAAGGAAAGAATGGGCAAGAAAAAAATGGAAAAGTGAAAACAAAGCTTTGTGAATGAGGGGATGTTAAAGGAAGTAGAGCAAAATGGGGGGGAAAAAGAGTTCAGGATATATCATGTAAAAAAGTAGAAACAAAAAGATATATCATGTATAGGCACAAATTCCCTACAATGTGTGTGATTATTATGAACACCTAAAATGTACCAATAGGGCTGGGGAGATAGCTTGATGGTCCAAGTGCCTGCCCGGGGCTGGGGAGATGGCTCAGTGGAGTATGCACTTCCCTGGCAAGTGCAAGGGTCTGAGTTCAATCCCCGGTTCCACAAAAAAAAAAAAAAAAAATTCCTTACAGCAGGTAGTGCTCACACACAGGGTGGGGCATCCTTAATCCTACCCAGAACTACACCAATCAGTAACCATGCACCCTAGATCCCAGCATCACACACTCCAGAGCAAACCATGCCTGAAAAGCCCTACCTAAGACCACATGAGACTCTGGAGAACATACAAAGCCATAACAAATCTCATCTCAAGAAAGAAAGAAAGAAAGAAAGAAAGAAAGAAAGAAAGAAAGAAAGAAAGAAAGAAAGAAAGAAAGAAAGAAAGAAAGAGGAAAAGAAAACTGGGGCTGGCAAGATAGCTCAGCAGACTAAGTGCCTGCTTTGGCAAGAGCAGAGACCAGGGTTCCATCCCTGGTCTTGCATGTTGTGTTGGCCCTGCCCCCAGGACAGGCTGGGCTGGCACATGCCCGTAATTCCAATTCTGGGGAGGCTAAAAACAGGAGGATCACCACAAGTCTGATCTACGTAGCGAGACTCTACCAAATACATTTAAAAAAAAATTAAATTGAACAGAAATGTTTCGAAAAAGTGTAGTTGTACACTCTTGTAATCCCAGCATGTAGGAGGCTGAGACAGGAGAATCAAAGTTTTGAGGCCTGCTCCAGCAAGATCCTGTCTCAAAAGAAGCAGGCAAAGCCTGTGATACCAGCAATCAGGAGGCTGAGGGAGGAGGATTGATTGTCTTGAGTTTGAGGGCCATTTGGGCTATAGAGTTCAAGATCAGCCTGAACTATGTAACAAGACTTTGCCTCAGAAAAAAAAAAAAAAAAAAAGGAGAAAAACAAATCAGACAAAAAATCTCCACAAGAACTTTTCAGCAAAATATCATGACTGATGTGAAAAAAACTAATCTGCTGATTGAAGCAACTCATTTGGCCTCCAACATGGATCAGTAGACACCAATGTCTACCACCTCAAAGACAGTGAATCTGGGGCTGGGGGAGATGGCTAAGTAGAATAAGCGCTTCCCTGACAAGCACAAGGGCCTGAGTTCAATCCCCAGTTTCACCAAAAAAAAAAAAAAAAAAAAAAAAAAAAAAAAAAAAAAAAAAAGGACAGTGAATCTACCACCCTTGGGCTCCCAGGTTAAAGCCAAGTCACCGGACTAAACGTAACTCCACTCTGAGGTTGACATCTTACTGGTAGCATCTTCTGCTTTTGTTGTTGAACTGTCACCAGGATTGAGAATAGGCTGAGGCAGGCAAAGGTTCCTAGCACATGACATTTAGGGAGCTGCTCTATTTTGAGGCGCACTCTGTTTTTAGTTGCTCAAGAGTGAGCTCCCACTGCACCTTGGATCCTAGGCATTTCTCTTGTCTTACCCTGGCCCCAGACCTAGATCTAGATCTTCCCCCCCACCCCTGGAACTGGGGCTTGAACTTAGGCCCTTGCGCTTGCCAGGGAAGCACTTATTCCACTGAGCCATCTTCCCAGCCCCTTTCATCCTTAAGTAGAAAGTATCCCTTATGATGTCGTGATGGTAGGGGCATCAGCCCCAGGTGAACAAGGAGTTGGAGTGGGTTATTTGCAGAGGAAGTGACTCTTGAGCTAACTGGGGGAGGTGAAGGTCATTGCTACAGAAAAGTGAGATCAAAGGATCTTAGTCTGGGGATAGGAAAAGACACAAAGGGTCGGGTGGGCAGCAAAGAGGATGAAGTTGAATAAATAGATCATAGGAGTCCTCAGCCCCTGGGCCATGTAGAGATACCAGTCCACTGCAGGCAAGGAGCCAGCCCTCACAGCAGCATGAGTGATGACCGGATGAGGGAAGCTTCATCTGTATTCGCAGCTGCTCCCCATGGCTCCCATCACCGCCTGAGCTCCATCTCTCATCAAATCAGCAGAGGCATCAGTTCTCAAAGGAACCTGCATCCTACTGTGAACTGCCCACTTGAGGGATCTAGGTTACACATCCCTCATGAGACTCTCAGCAGGACCTCCACCCACCCAACCTCCCCATGAAACTGGTTCCTGGGGCCAAGCAGGTTGGGAAACACTGGTTTAGAATAGAACAAACAAAAGAGGGTGCTAGGTCTGATCTTGCTGTGTGCAGGTCCCTTCTTGGGTGAGACAACAGAACCCTACCCGATTTCAGCCTGTTTTCTTAGACTCTCACTAGAAATAGCCAGGCTTGAGAAGGAGAGATAAAAATCAACAAATCACTATAAAGTTATAAACTGTGGGGCTGGAAACATAGTGTAGTAGTAAGGCATCTGCCAGGCACACACCCATAAGCAAATAAGTACCACCCCATAAATTCTGTATGTTAAATATTCAGTGTCTAGGGGTTGGGGATATGGCTCAGTGGAATAAGCGCTTCCCTGACAAGTGCAAGGGCCTGAGTTCAATCCCTGGTTCTGCAAAAAAAATAAATAAATAAATAAATAAATAAAATAAAATTCAGTATCTTGTAAGTCTTCTTGTGTTCACAATATAAAGGACTTAAGAAGTTGGATCAACTAAAATTTAAGAGCCCTTGTGTGATCTTTTCTATTTGCAAGAAGTAATCAACAAAGTTGACAACTTGTTCTTGCTTATGTTATATAGGCTACAGATATTATTATGTAGGATCTGACATTGTTCTCCATTTAACATTTAATTTGTTTGTGCTTTTCCTTTTTTTTGGTGGATCCAGGGATTGAATTTATGACCTTGTGCTTGCCAGGGAAGTGCTTATTCTGATCCACCTCTCCAGCTTGTTTGTGCTTTTGTCTATTTCTGTTCCAATTCCCACGCGTCTGTTTCCCTTTGAGCCTGCTGGTTGGTATCTATTTTTTTTTTTTTTTTTTTTTTTTTTTGCGGAACTGGGGATTGAACTCAGGCCCTTGTGCTTGACAGGGAAGCGCTTATTCCACTGAGCCATCTCCCCAGCCCCCGGTATCTATTTTTGAAAAGATTTATGGATAGGTAATTGACAGACCCTACGATTCACCAGTTTAAGTAATACAACCATCACTGCAATCAACTGTAGAATGTATCCCTCACATCCCCCCAAAAAATTCTGGGACTATTAATAATCATGTCCCTGTTCTCCTATGAATCTCTCTAGTGGAAGCAACCAGTAATCTATTTCTGACTCCTGGATTCCCTCCTCTGGGTATTTTTTTCTTTTTCTCGGTACTGGGGCATTGAACTCAGGACGTTGCCCTTACCAGGAAGGTGCTTGTGCCACTGAACTACATCCCTGGCCCCCATTTTCTTCAATTAATTGATTACTTTTTTTATTGCTGGACATGGTGGCACACATTCATAATCTCAGCTATGCAGAAGCCTGACGCAGAGGGATAGCAAGTTCCAAGCCAGTCTAAGCAACTTTTCTCTTTTTCTTTTCTTGTCCTTTTCTCTCTCTCTCTTTTTTTTCCTTTTTTATTTTTTGGCAGAACCGGGGATTGAACTCAGGCCCTTGTGCTTTCCAGGCAAGCGCTCATTCTACTGAACCATCTCTCCAGACCTTCTCCCTCTGTTCTTGAGACAGAGGTCTTGCTATACAGTCGAGTCTGCCCACAAATTCATAGTCCTGCAACAGCCTCTTTTTTTTTTTTTTTTTTTTTTTTTTGCGGAACCGGGGATTGAACTCCTGCAACAGCCTCTTAAGGTATAGGATTACTGTTGTGTGACACAGCGTTCTGCTGAACTTGGGCAAGACCCTGTCACAAAATAAAAACAAAAAAGGGTTGATGCCATACATAGTAATAGTGTCACTGAGTTTGATTTCCAGTGTCAAACTGAAAAAATATTGATAACACAAAAGCGTAAGAATTGTGCATATTAGTGGGTACCACATAATATTTGGTACATATAAGTGTTGTGTAATGTTGAAATTGTGTTAATCTTAAGGTTAATGATAAAAATGGTGATTTTTTGAATTAAAATTATAATAAATCATATTGCCACATTACTCTTTAAAATATTTAAAATAGCTCCCCTCACTTTATTATTCTACAATTCTTGGCATTGCGTCTTTTACTGTAATAGGTTCCTTGACAATGTTCACCATATATATATATATTTTTTTTTTTTTCTTTTTTCTTTTTTTTTTTGTCTTTTTGAGACAAGGTCTCACTATGCAGTTCAAGCTGGCCTTAAGCTCACTGTGTAGCTCACCATACTTTTTAGTCAATATTTGATCTTTTCTTTAGGGTTGGCATTATCTCTTACTTTTTATTGGAAAATGCCTGTGGAGATTTGGTGTCATCCCCAAAGATGGATTTCTGTGATAAAGCAACAGACCACGACTGTGAGGTCCTCTTTTCTTTCTTTGTGCAGAAGCAGGGATTGAACTCAGGCCCTTGCGCTTGCCAGCAAAGTGCTTATTCCACTGAGCCCCGGCTCCAGGGTGAGCTCCTCTTAATTCATCCTTTTCACAAACATGCTATCAGTAAGCTGGTCGACAGTTAACAGTTGAAGAACTGTAGAAACTAAATATCCCCCCAGAAGGTTACAAAATTAGTAACAAAGCCAGGGTGGAAACTCGGTTTTCTACCCCAAGCTTATTTCTTTAACCTCCATCAATATTTCTCAACTTTCCTGGGCGCTGGGATCCTCTGGAAGGCTCGGAGCAGCCGGCTCTGGCCCCGCCCACAGAGGCCCCGATTCGCCGCTCCTAGGGTGGAGCCCCGGCTTTTGCATTTCCAACCGCCTCCACTGCAGCTGGTCTGACGCTGCACTCTCCGGGCCCGACTGCGAGCGTCCCAGGATGTGGCTGTGCGGAGAGCTTCAGGATTGCAGGGACAGCTTTGCAGAGCCGCACGCACCACCTGTCGGAGCAACTGCTGATGGCTCTGAGGTGGAAGGTAGTTGGAAAGGCAGAGCGGAGAGGGAAGGCATCAGACAGAGGCCGAGGAGGGAGTAGTCATCCTGGTCTGGGGTGAGATGAACGAGCAGAGACCTGAGCAAGGCCTAAGGAGCTGGACTGTCTCTGGCTGTGAAGTGTTCTGCTCCTTGCCTAGTTTGGAAGTAGGGCTCCTCAAAGGGAGAAAGAAGGCAGACAAAGGACTGTCCACAGCAACGTCTCAGTGTTTCCTGGCTCCAGCTGCAACTGCGTACTCATGCTGACTTCATCCCAAATGTGAACCAAGCCCCGACTTCACTACACCCAAAGCTGTTTAAGGGAAAACAAAATGTCACACAAGCTAAGCCAGCGTCATTTCCTTGAATCTGTTGTCATGCTGGGTTCTATTAAAAATATTTGCATCTCCTTTTCTCCCAGTGCTTAAGGGGAGGAGGACAGCTCGAAATCACTTAATTCAGAATCTCTAGTGTAAATTGCTATAGTAGGCTCAACTGTGATTTGATCATCTTCAGCTAAGGGATTTGGCGACCTGCTCCCCAGAGAGGATGACACAGCACAGGGGCCAGCACAGGCAGCTCGCCTCACCTGGCCGTGTAGACAGCAGAGATTCGAAAGTCCTTGCTGAGGTCACTGGTACTGAGTGCTCTTAATAATTCAAACAGGCCTGAGTACCGGTTCTGTGGGAGCCAGGCAGCCCTGGGGAAAGGGAAGAGACGGGCAAAGCACTGGCTGTCCTCTGCTAATGAGAGCTTATCTTCCTCAAGGAAGCTTTGGTCCTTTTCTGAGCACTTTGGTGGAATGTTATTCACATGGAATGAGGGGCAAAGAGTTAGGTCAATTAATGAGACTACTCCCTGGGAACAGACTACCGTAGTAGGACTGCGTAGTAGGACTGCTGTGGCCCATTTTTGCGCAGCGCCATGGACAGCACGAAGGAGTGGGCTAAAGCAGGGTGAGTGAGGTGCTGCGCACACACGGAAGATACAAACATGCAGGAAAGGAGGAAGGAAGCAAGGGGGTGGGCAGGGAAAGCCGATTTGCTTTCTACCCATCTGAACTTCAGAACCCAGTCCGGTCTTGTGCAAACTACATTATGTTCTGTGCAAGGGTGGAGCCCCTGTGACCAAATCATTTCTCTCTTCAAGGTCCCAAGACTTTTCTCAGTGCTGTTACATTGGCAAACTTTGAGTGAGTTTGAGGGCAGAGAGAGTAACAGCCAAACCATAGCAGGCAGTAAAACAAAACATTCAGATGTAACTATAATCAAAGAAGCACCACCTTCCCTTTTAAAATGATGATGATGTTTGTTTCTTATTATACATTTGTTGATTCATTCATTCATTCAATAATCATTGAATCCTTCCTGCTTGCTATGTAGTTCAGTCTGGCCTTGAACTATGTAGCCCAGGCTGACCTGGAGTTCATAGTGATCCTCCTGCCTCAGCTTTTCAAGTGCTGGGATATAGGCATGCACCATCACAACAGACCATAGCGATTCATTTAAACCTTACCCAAAATCTCTGTTGAAAATGACCATTACATCGATATATGGTGGTGCATGCATGCTCAGTAGGCCTTGTATATTGAAATGAGATACCGAGTCTCTTCATTCATACAACAAATATTTACTGAGGCGGTATTACTGAATATAGGAGAAACTGTTCTGGGTGGTTAGATACATAGTGATTTTTTTTTTAAGGGCAAGAAATGTTCAGAGTAAATAAATTGAACAGTGGTGGGCGTGGCTCGCTGGACCACGCCTATAATCTTAGTATTTTGGGAGGTTGGGGTTGAATGCTTGCAAATTATTGCTTTCGGTAATTGAGTGAGACACAGTCTCAAAAACTTAGATAACTTAGTGAGACACTGTCTTTAAAGGGGGGTGTGTGTGGAGATGTAACATAGGTGTTTACACAGCATTTTTCAATGCTGAAATTTTTTATTGTGAAATATTAAAGGAAAAAGCAATAGGAGTAAGGTAGAATTGGGAAAACTTCCCAGAGGATCCAGGGCAGTGTTGTCTTCTCTTCTTCTCAACTACCTGACATCCCTGTGCCATTCTTGAGTTAAGGGCTCATCAAATTCCAAATTCTAAAAGGCCTTTCTGCGAAAGTCTTTGTGGTCTGTTAGGTTTCCTTCTTGGAGAAAACACGTGGGCACAGAGGCCAGCTGGAAAGCCTCCAGCAACCCACCCACTCCATCATGCTTGTTTTTTTAATTTTTTTTTTTTTTTTTTGTCTTTTTGAGACAGGGTCTCACTATGCAGTTCAGGCTGGCCGTAAACTCACTTTGTAGCTCAGGCACTAGCCTCTTGAACTCACAGTAATCCTCCTGCCTCAGCCTCCTGAGTGCTGGGATTACAGGCCTGCTCCACCACGCCTGGCTAAATTTCTTTTTATTTTAGAGATGGCTCTACAGGGTGTTCAAGGTCTCACTACTAGATCGGACTCGTAGTGATCTGCCTGTTTATAGCCTCCCAAGGGCTGGGATTACAGGAGCACCATCACCCCTAGTCTCAGTTGCCTTCTTAGTCTATCATGCTTGTTGAGCTGACCTCCAGCAGAGCTCCCCTTGAGCAGCTTCCCTTAATTTTCTGTAGTTTTTTTTTTTCCCCAAAGTAATTCTCTTGGGTCAGCCACATAGATCAGCATTAAAGTGCCTGCATAGGGGTCAGGGTTTGATCCCAGGCCTGCAGTGCCAACCCCACCCTTGGGGCACGCTGAGAGGGCAATTGAGCTCAAGAATGGAGGCATGCACCTGTAATCCCAGCTCTTGGGAGGTTGTAAACAGGTGGATTACTACGAGTCCAATCTAGTAGTGAGTGAGACCTAAACACCCTGTAGACCCTTTCCTAAAACCAAAACAAAAACAACAAAAAACCCCAAAAGTAAAGTAATTTTCAACTTAAGGCAACTTAATATAATTGAAAGAAAAGGCTACCAAGGCTCCAGCAAGTCAGAAAACAATTCCATGTTCAGAGGAGTAGAGGCTGACATCTTTATTTTTTACTTTCTTTTTATTTTGAGAGAGTGAAGCTATATCGTTAAATTGTCCAGGTTGGCCTACAATTTACAGTCTTCTTGCCTTAGCCTTCCAGAGTGCTGGTATTACATTAATGGGCCACCAAACACAGCTCAGGGGACTTTTTTTTTTTTTTTTTTTTTTTTTTTTTTTTTTTTTTTTTTTTTTTTTTTTTTTTTTTTTTAATGGGACCTAGACTGTACCAAGCAGTACTCTAAGAATTTTACACATAGTAATTATTTTTTTCTTTGGTACTGGGGATTGAACTCAGGACGCTGTGCTTTCCAGGCAGTTCAAGAATTCATAATTCACAATTCCTGAACTCACTATGTAGCTTAGGCTAGCCTGGAATTCACAGTGATCTTCTTGCATCAGCTTCCCAAGTGCTGGGATTATAGGCCTGCAATCATTTATTTTGTTTACTTTTTGGTGGAACTGGGGATTGAACTCAGACCCTTGCACTTACCAGGGAAGCGCTTATTCCACTGAGCCATCTCCCTGGCCCCCATAATGATCATTTAAACCTCATAAAAAATCTCTGTTGAAAACAGCCATTACTAATCTGGGGGTGGTGGCACAAGCCTGTAATCCCCACTAGTAAGGCTGAGGCAGGAGGATCAAAGTGAGTAAGGAGACCCTCCCTGAAAACAAACAAGGGCCATTTATCATGTCCATTCAACAGAATTGCACTTAAAGGTGTTAAGAGATTAAGTAACTGGCTCATGGACTTGAATGAGAACACAAATGTAGCTCGAGTCACCAGCTGGTACTACTCTCCTAGACTAGTGACAGATTGCTTATCTCTGAACAACCAGTTCAATTAAAGGTACCGATGGATCAAAGTGGCATTATTCTAATGTTCCCACCAAACCTAACTGCTCAAGAACCTCCATATTTCAGATGTGAGATCCCATGGCTAGGAAGGGCATTCATTTTCCGGGGAGACGTGCTTCCAATAAAGCCCTGAAGTCATCTTTCACTAGGGAGTCACAGGAGGACAGGCCTGCTAAGCAGAATGGCGCTTGGGGGTTTCCAAGACAGGAAATATCTAAAGCCAGCGGCTGGCACACTATTTTGGGCAAATGAGGAGGAGGAAAAAAAAATAAATGTCATTTTTCTGAAAACAGAAGTTTTTAGCCTGGATAAATGGTGACATTAATTCATGAAGTCCTTTTCATTTTAATTTCCAGCTTGTTCTCATATTGTTTCTCAAACGTGGGACATCCACTCCATATCTGATCTATTAGTCTGTCCCCCCGCCCCCCCCGCCTCCCCCCGTCCCTTTTATAACTTCTCTTTTAAATAAGGTAGCAGCACCCCACACCGCAACACTCAGCCCCCGAGCCGGGGCCCGTCGGGCCTCCGATCCCGCGTGGGTGGGGGAGGCAGCCTCCGGCTCACACCTTTCTCGGAGACCTTGGGCGGCGGCGGGGCTCGGGCGGGGCGGAGGCCGCGGCCTCGGCGAATAGCAGCGCGCTCCCCGCGCGGATTGGAGCAGCGGCATCACGCTGACCTCGGCCTGGGATGTAAACCCGCCAGCCGCAGCGGGCAGAGGACGGCTCGCGGCAGCTCCGGGAAAGCCAGCCCATCCCCGGCTCCGCGCGGTGGCCTAGATCTCGGCGGCGCCCAGCGGCGGGAGGAGCCCGGCGAGGGCGAGGGCGAGGGCGCGGGCGCGGCCGGGGAGCGCGCGTCGGGTCCTTCGGCGGCGAGGAGGGGCGGCGCGAGCCATGGCTGGGGACAGCGAGCAGACCCTGCAGAACCACCAGCAGCCCCACGGCGGCGAGCCCTTCCTCATCGGCGTCAGCGGGGGCACCGCCAGCGGCAAGGTACGGCGGCGCACGTGGCCGGGGCGCGGGCCGGGGCGCCGGGTGGGGGGCGGGCGGTGCGGGCTGCGGAGTGGGCGGCGGAGACCCCGAGGCTGCGCGCTCCCCGCCCCCGCAGCGCGGCTCTAACTCGCGGCCAGGGTCCCGGGGGAGGGGCGGCGGGCCAGGTGCTTATTGTTTTGCCAGCCCCGTCCCGGGCAGGAGCTCCCCGCGGCCCCGAGCGCCGCGAACCGGGAGCCGGCCCGAGAGGGCAGCGCGCGTGGCGGGAGCGCGCGAGGCGGCGTCCGGGGAAGGGCAGCCCCCCGGGGTCGCGGGGCTCGGGGAGGAGCCCGCGCCCCACCAGAGCGCTGACGCCCCCGACGGGAGCGTACGGGCTTCTGGCGTGGACGGAAAGGGGAAGCGCGGGCTGCCGCCGGGAGAAAGTTGCTCTGCGGCGCCCGGGCGGTGCGCGCCTCGGCGCCGGGCAGGGGAGCGCTCGCGCGTGGGGCGCCCCAGGAGCGCGTTTCTTTGTTTTATTAAGGAGGCGAGGAGGGGCGTCCTGGCTTCACCCCGGCTCCTTATGCAGGTGGAGCAGGGTGGAGCTGTCGCCGGCCGCGCTTCCTTTGCCCCCTCAGTGCCTCCGAGATGGGGCTTTTGGCTGCGCCCCCCAGCACGCCGGCAGCAACTTCCCTGCGCGCCCCGGGAGCCGCGCGGAAGGCTCTGCGCACCCGGCCGGCGGGCTCCGGGCAGAGCAGCCGGGAAGGCTGCTTGGCGCCATGAGGAGCGGCCACGAGGTTGGCGCTGCGAGCCGCCTCCCGGAGGCCCCTCCTCCATCTTGGTTTTGCATTTTCCCCTCCGGGTCTGGACGGCGTGGGCACTGGAGGCCCAGACGCGACCGGAGATAAGTTTCTTACTGAAGGAAATTCATCCTATCCCAGACTCGCGGCTTTAGGGCTCGGGATTTTATGATCTGTTTGCTTATAAGGTGAAGCGCTTTTTTATTTTTAAATTGTAAGTTGTGACATGTGTTCTTTACTACTACTAATTCAAAGCGAAACCGGAATGCCAGTCCTTTCTGGATTCCTCCTTATTTCCATAGCGTAATCCTGTCGTCTGGGACCCATTTTTTTTCCTTGGCTATATTCCCCAAGAGTGATGCCTGGCGTACAATTGAAGTCCCCAAATCAACCTGAAGTCCAGTCCTCCTAGTGGAGGAAGAGACAAACTTGCAGCAGGCTGGAACATAGAAACAAATTGAGCTGGCAGCTACCTAAATAATTTAGTTACCTGAGGTGAAAACTGACCCGAAAAGGTGGAACAAACCTATTCTGTGGGGCCGGGCGTGGTAGCGCATGCCTGTAATCCCAGCACTTGGGAGGCTGAGGCAGGAGGATTGTCGTGAGTTCGAGACCAGCCTGAGCTACAAAGTGAACTTAAGGCCAGCCTGAACTGCATAGTGAGACCCTGTCTCAAAAAGACAAAAAAAAAAAAAAAAAACCTATTCTGCCTGTTCTCCTGTCGTCTCTCCCTTACCCATGTGTCCTCAGTTGATGAACTCTTGTGAAGCTGTGCTCCTCACCCAAGGTACCAGAGGAAGAGTGGGAAACAGCTAGCTTTCAGAGAAGGGGATGGACTGTGGTCGTGCGGGGGGTGTAGAGCATGTTGTACATTTTGGGCACATGATATTGCTAAGATTACTTTATCTGTTTTATTGTTATTTTAAAAAGCAGTGCTGCAACTTCCATAGTTTCATATTGCATGCAGTTTGCAGTAATTTTTATCTTGATTTTATTGCAACGCCTAGTGTCAATTCCAAGGAACTGGGAGTTAAAAGTTAAATAAGTGCTTTGTGGCTGCCCCCAGTTCTGGGGATTGAACCCAGGGCCTTCCCTCAGATTTGCGTTCTCAGCCCTAAGTTTTTTTTTTTTTTTTTTTTTTTTTGGTGGACCCGGGGATTGAACTCAGGACCTTGCACTTGCTAGGGAAGCTCTTATTCCATTGAGTCATCTCCCTAACCCCCTTTCCAAGTTTTAATTTTGACACGAGGTCTCATTAAGTTCTGTTACCCAGTTTGGGCTTGAATATGGATCTTCCTGCCTCAGTCTCCCTGAATGCTGGGATTACTGAGGAGGGTGAACACACCCAGTATTTTTTCCCCCTTGTGTTTTAATAGCCAGCATCAGCAACTGGGACTCCTTTGGAAATCTCAAACTTGAATGTGGTGGCTGGAAGCAAATCCAGTTGAATTCTGTATGGCGTGCAGGAAGACTTTAAAGAACCACCAGAGAATGACAGTTTTTGAGATAGAGGGAAACGTAGACCTCTGGAGTCCAGTAGTCGCTTGACTGTTTTTTACCTTGTTGAGAATGGAACCAAGGTCCTGCACATGCAGTTTCCTTTTGTTTTGTTTTATTTGAAGCAGGGTCTCCTTATGTAGCTCAGGCTGGTCTTGCACTTGTAGTGATCTTGTCTCAGATTGGAATCATAGGCATGCATCACCAGGGCCAACTTAGATTAATAGGTGGCAGAAAATGAAGCCTGGTCCAGCCAGATAGTTTAGCAGATTAAAGCACCTGCTTAGGCAGATGCAGAGATCAGGGTTTGATCCCTGATGTGTTGTGCTGGCCCGCCTCTGGAGCACACTGAGATAAGCGACCCCTGCCTGTATTCCTAGTGCTTAGGAGGCTGAAAACAGAAGGATCTGTGTAGTGAGATCATGTAGACCCTGCACTAAATACATTAAAAAAAAAAAGAAAAAGCTTTCTAAAAAAAATTCCAGCCCCGTGGTTGGTGGCAGAGCTAGGACTAGATCTACTTGTGCTGTTTGGATCTAGCCTTGCACTGTCAACTTGAAAAGGAGCTACTTGGGAAGGCCAGGGAACATGGGGTTTCACAACTTAAACAAAGGAGATGAAAATACAGAAGACTTTGTATGCCCTGTCACCCTGCAAGTGTAGGTTTGCACTGTTTCTTACCCCCTTTGTAAGAAAAAAAATCGCTCTTTGTGGGGACAGGAGGGACTTTCCCTTTGTGGCTCTAATTTGCCTCAATGTTGTGGCAGTCGGAGTACAAGTACTTTATCTCAGACTATATTATTTTGGTCATGGAAGGAACATACTGATAGCTACACTGTGTCATTTTTTTGTTTGTTTGTTAGATGAAAATGAATTAGAATTTAGGAATAAACTTTGCTAGGTTGACATGGTGAGTCATTAAAAATCCCCTCTTAACACTGATTGTTGTTCTAATTTTTGGTAAAAGTCAGATTTTTGTATTTTCTCTTAAGGACAGGTCTAGGGGTAACAAGACGCTGGAACAAAACAAAACCTAACCAGTTTAAATTTCTTTGCATGCATCCATAGCACTGAGTTTTTATGAGCTATTTCCTCTCCTGTTCGTTTTTGTTATTCTTCTGGCTGGTGTACACAGCCCTCAGATCTTCTCTGCTGTGCTTTTGTAGTGCTCTACCTGTTGTCCTCCTTTTGGAAACCTTGACCTCCCCATTGGGTGGAGTGCAGCACAGGGCTGGTCCCACTGCCCCCCTTAAACACAGCCCCATTCTGTACTTTTGTATTCAGGCAAACACAAGTATGGCTTTTTTTTTTTTTTTTTAAGAGAGTTTTGCTATGTGGTTCAGGCTAGCTTTGAATTCCCCTTCTAGCTCAGGCTAACCTTGATCCTCCTGCCTCAGCTCAGGCTAATGTTTGTCCTTTTCAGCCTCCCAAGTGCTGGCATTAGGGACATGTGCCAGCACATCTGGCTCACAAAGACAGCTTTATGAGCTGCCTTCACCCGTCCTTTTTTTTAATTCACGATCCTCTCAGGAATGGGTCATAGGACTCTACCCCATCACCCCCCATTGAACTCAGGCCCTTGAGCTTGCCTGGGAAGCGCTTATTCCACTGAGCCATGTCCCTGGCCCTGGATCATAGGACTTTTAAAGTACTTGTAGTACTTTTTTAAAGTACTTTCAGTACTTCTCCAGAGAGTTTTGTCAGCCATTTTCATCAGAATTATGTTGTTTCTCTTCAGCTTCTGTAGATTTACCTCAGTTTGACTTGTCTTGCACCTGTCTGCTGGCTGCTTCCTCTATAATTTAGGTTCTGTGAGAGAATACTAATATGTTAAATGTTTAGACTGAGGTGACATTGAGATAGAAGGAAATAGGCAAGGAAGTCTCTGTCCTGAGCGCTTTTACTGCTTATTGACTTGGTTTTCTTTGGGATCAATCCAGAGAGCATTGAGCTACATCACCAGATCTTTCTATTTTTATTGTGAGGCAAGCAAGACCTTGCTAAATCCCCCAGGCTGGCCTCCAACCTGTATTACTCCCGCCTCAGCCTCCTAAATAGCTGGGATTTCAGGCGGTTACTGCCACATAGTTGGAACTGATTTTCCTCATCAGGCTGATTTATCCCTAGAGCATTTGATTGTCTCTTCTCCTTTGAAATGGGCCAGGCAGCTGTTTTCCCAGTTGGTGAATGGGAAAGGTTGGAAGAGGTTAGAAGTGGTGCTTTTCCTGTGTGCCTGCTCTGAACTTATGCATTCAGCAACCATGCGCTGCGGGTATTCTTAGGGGAGAGTGGTCTGCCCATGAGTAATGCCAGACTGGAGAGGAAATTGCTCCCCTCCGAGGTTGCTGGCTTCTCCCGCAGCTTGACTGTGACTCAGCATCTGCTTTTGGAGCACTTCTCAACTCATCCTGTGCCGAGTCACCTTGGCTTGCCCTGCTCTGTCCTTGGGACTCAAGGGCTACCCATCTGGCCAAATGGCGTGCTCCAGACCCTCCCTCCACTGGCTGCCAGGGGACAGCTTTGCTCCTTGGGCTCTGTTTTTCTGAGCAATGTCTGTGTAGTTTTAATTTTTTTGAGAAGCTGTTTACTATTTGGGGGTGAGTGAAATTCTTTCTTTTTTTTTTTTGGCGGAACTAGGGATTGAACTCACGCTTTCCAGGGAAGCGCTTATTCCACTGAGCCATCTCCCTGGCCCACTAATATGTTTTTTTTTTTGGTGGAATCAGGGATTGAACTCAGACCCCTTGGGCTTGCCAGGCCAGTGCTTATTCTACTGAGCCATCTCCCCAGCCTTGAAATTCTTTGTTTTTTAATTAATTTAATTTATTTTAATTTTCCCCTCTTAATAGGTTTATTTATTTATTCTTTGAGGCAGGTTCTCACTGTGTAGTTCAGACTGACTGGCCTCACATTTGCTTGTATAGCCCGGGCTGGTGCCCACGCCGGTGCAAGTTCAAGGCAATCCTCCTGCCTCTACCTGCTCAGCTGCGGGGATCACAGATGTGCACCACTACTGGCAGTGTGTTTTTTACAATACATAATAAATGCCACTGTTTGGGAAATTTATTTAGTGCATAGCATGATGAACCCTGTTCCTTCTTACTTCCCCTCTTGCTTTCCTCCTTCCCTGTCCCTCCCTGTCCCCAAATCTTCTTCCCATCTGTCTTTTCTCTCCTTGCTGAGACTAAATGCTCACTGTTTGAGAGATTTCAGGCCATAATTGGCTGGCTTTGAGGCAGGGCAACACATGGCAGAGGGGCTTTGCAGAGGACGAAGAGTTCAATACAGGCAGAAGGTGGCAAAGCAGCAAGGAGCAAGACAAGCTGCTGTCTGTCCCTTGTATTATGTCCAGGCTACTGAATTAGGACAGGGCCAAGTCAACCCGTGAAATAAGCATCCGCCCTTCATCTTAGCACTGCACCATGGATCAGTCTCACGCTCTTGGATCCAGTCACCTAGGACTGCAGGAAGCTTAGGGGGTATTCAGATTCGTTTTCTTTTTCAGGCCCTTGTGCTTGTCAGGGAAGCAGGTGAGCCATCTCCCCGGCCCCTTGGGAGGTATTCAGACATAGCCATAATGCCCTATCTCTTCGAAGCTGTATCTGTTTCCTACTATCTTGTGTTTTGTTCCCTCCCCAGCTGCCCATCCACATCACACTCTAGTTCCCCAGCCCCAGGACTTCAGTCTGTATAGCTGTTTGCCTGCAGTCCTCATATCTTGTTCCTGGGCTACACCCAGCACAGCACCTACTGGGGGAAGCAGTGGAGGCAGCCCTTGAGGCAGGCAGCTCTTGATCTGTGGCCCCCGGGTCTTGACCTGGAGCTGCCATCCCTCTGGGCTCATCTTTCTTCCTTTCGCAGTTTGTGTCGGAGCCTACCTGTCTGGTTCCCTGACCTCGGATCCCCTGTAGGCATAGAGTGTGCTTGCAAGCGCTTGCTGCCATTTCTTTGGACAGTCCTGTGGGGCCTGTACTACGGACTCATGTACTTGAGGATTCCACTGCTGAATGCCTGACCTGGTTTTTTGGGCAAGGGGGCACTGTGATGTTGCTGATGGAATCTTCAAGGGTTTGAAATCTTTCCAATTTGTGTCTTCATTTTTTTTTTCCCTCCTGATGGTGATGCTGTGTGTTCTGGATTTAACTCCACGACCTTTGCACTGAGCTACATCCTGACTTTGTTTTAGGATAGGATTTAGCTACTTTGTTTTAGTTGCTCACCTTTAGCTCAAACTTTTGATCCTCCTGCCTCAGCTTCCTAGGTACTAGGTTTACAGATGTGTGCAGTCCCAGTTTGGGTCTTAATTTTTTATGTCAATAAAAAGGACTTGTGAGTACATTCATTTCTTATATGTATGTGTGTGTGTGTGTATTTGTTCTTTAAGCCATTTTTTATCATTAAGCTTAGTGAAGTATTTTGTTGTCATTTCATTACATGTATCATATACATAGGTGATTCATAATCCATTTATAAATATGAAATACAAAAATAATTATGCAAGGATGGGCACAATGAAATATTTAGAAATATAATTGAGTATAAAGCCCTTTTTATTTTTTTATTTTTTATTTTTTTTTTATTTTTTTTTTTTTTTTTTTTTTTTTTTTTTTTTGTCTTTTTTGAGACAGGGTCTCACTATGCAGTTCAGGCTGGCCTTGAGCTCACTTTGTAGCTCAGGCTGGTCTCGAACTCACAACAATCCTCCTGCCTCAGCCTCCCGAGTAAAGCCCTTTTTAAAAATATTGTGATTAAGGCTGGGTCTGTTGGCACATGCCTGTAATCTCAGCACTTACGGAGGCTGAGGTAGGGGAATCATTGAGTGTGAGACCAGCCTGGGCTACAAAGGGAGCTCAAGGCCTGCGTGAACTGCATAAGGAGACCCTATCTCAAGGATAAATAATGAATAAAATAAAAAATAAAATACTGTGATTAAAACTAAACTTTTTTTTTTTTTTTTTGCAGAACTGGGGATTGAACTCAGGCCCTTGCGCTTGCCAGGGAAGCACTTATTCCATTGAACCATGTCCCCAACCCAAAACAAAACTTTGAAAAGAATAATTCTTGGATAACTTTGATATTCTCTCTCTTTTTTTTTTTTTTTTTTTG
>PVKA01011050.1:0-22235 GCA_004027165.1 Ctenomys sociabilis | reverse complement strand
GTTCAGGCTGTCCCCTATACCTGGAGGCCATGGTGATAGTAATTTTGTTGTTAAAAGTAAATGTGTGGGTCGAAGTTTGTTCTTTAATGATTGTCACATTTGAAAAAGTTACTCCGTGGAGTGGAGTCACAGAGAAGAAAGTCATCCTTTGTAGTGCTTACCAGTCACCATGTTCCCATCCCCCAATTATGCAGTGACTTTTGTTAAAAACCTGCTAGAAGAATTTTATTTTCTTCTGTCCTCCATCAGTTGCTTTTTTTTTTTTGTCTTTTTGAGACAGGGTCTCACTATACAGTTCAGGCTGCCCTTAAGCTCACTTTGTAGCTCAGGCTGGTCTCGAACTCACAACAATCCTCCTGCCTCAGCCTCCCGAGTGCTGGGATTACAGGCATGCGCCACCACGCCCGGCAATCAGTTGCTTTTTGTCTTTTGAGACAGGTTCTACTTCAGGTCAGCCTTGAGCTGACTATTTAGCTCAGGCTGGCCTTGAACTGGTGGTGATCCTCTTGCCTCAGCCTCCCAAGTGTTGGGATTACAGGTGTGTGCCAGCCCCTGGGCCAGCAGTTGTTTTTTAAAAGTAAATTATACACTCTAAACCCATTGAAAATCTTCATTTGGATTCTTTTTTTTTTTTTTTTTTTTTTTAACTTGCTGGGATTAAACCCAGGGCCTTCACATTGAACTATACCACCAGCCTTTCATTTTTATTTTAGGCTTGGTCTCCTCTCTCAACTGAATCTCCCAGGCTGGGCTTGAATTTTCTTTTGTCTTCTTGAGACAGGGTCTCATTATGCAGTTCAGGCTGGCCTTAAGCACACATTGTAGCTCAGGCTGGTCTCGAACTCACAACAGTCCTCCTGTCTGAGCCTCCCAAGTCCTGGGATTATAGGCCTTTACCACCACTCCCAGTTTGGGCTTGAATTTTGGATCCTCCTGCCTCAGCCTCCTAGAGCGCTGAGATTATAAGCACATACCACCTAGCCCAGATGGAATATTTTTAAATGGGTTAGACATTTATTTTTTTTCTATTTTGCAGTACTAGGAATTGAATTTGGGACCTTGCATTTGTGATGCAGGCGCTTATGCCGCTGAGCCATTTTCACGGCCCCACACATTTCTAGTTATAAGTTTTTGTGGTTCCTGTTTACAGGGTGTAGAAATATTACTTTAGTTATGGCAACAGTTGCTTAAGGGAAACATTTTTGCAGATATCATTTTAATAGATAATTGGACATCAGTGAATGTTAATTTCTGTTTTCCTTCCTTCCCTCTCTTCCTCCTTTTTAAGACGAGTCTTGCCATACCCTTCAGGCTGGCTTTAAGCTCACTTTGTAGCCCAGGTTGGTCTTGAACTCAATGATCCTCCTGCCCTAGCCTCTAGAATGCTGGGATTACAGGTATGTGCCCCAAATGCCTGGCCCAAGGGGGCCTGGGAGATGGCTCAGTGGAATTAAGCGCTCCCTTGGCAAGCGCAAGGACTTGAGTTCAATCCCCAGTTCCACAAAAAAAAAAAAAAAAAGAAAAAAATGCCTGGCCCAGTGTTAAATTTTTTTTTTTCAATTCTACATAAAGCCATAGTGGTTCAAAATTTTCAAAAAATTAAATATATCCATAAATGACCTCAGCATTTTCATCAAAATGAAAAGGAAAAGCCTGGATTTATCAAAAGACAAAATGGAATAAAAATTGACCATAAATAATTGGCTTTCATTTCACACAGGCCAGCGTGAGTCCAGTGGAAATTCACAGAGAGCAAGCCAGGCACCGTATTTATAAAATCATAAGGTGGCATCACCTGACAAGTGAATGCAGGGACCTGAAGCAGTCATGGAACCAAGGACTTTAGCTCTCCAGCAGTAATTTCTTTTTCCTTATTCACAGAAGCAGTATTTCTGTCAGAAGTGGGGGCAGCAGTTCTAAAAGCATGTTTTGAGTGTTTTGAACAATGCTTATTTCCCTAGCATCATTTTTCCCACCCTCTTTATTTTTTTCCACCCTCTCTTCTTGAAAGCCATTGCTTTCATTCATTTGCTTCTTGATAAACTGCTGGGACAATGTCCAGTAGTCCTGTGAAGCCCACTTATACTTGTCAGGACCGTATAGGACAGGTGAACAGTGGGACCTTTTTTTTCTCGGATTTTGGTAAAAATTTTATATGGCGTCTATACAGCCGAAGCCCAAGTGTGATGTGTGTTACTTCAGAAACAAACTTCTGTATTGCATTCGTCAGGCCATGTGTTTTGTCCCCAGGACTGTGTAGTTCTTGAACTCTCTCTGTAGCCCAGGTTAGCCTTGAGCTTGTGGAAATCTTGCCGTGGTCTTCTCCATGTCTACTACTGTCCTTACCTTTGCAAGCAGGTCTCAGGCTGTTTAGAAAGAGCTTATTGTAAGGCCAGGGAGATGGCTCAGTGGAATAAGCGCTTCCCTGGCAAATGCAAGGGCCTGAGTGAGTTCAATCCCTGGTTCTGCAAAAAAAAAAAAAAAAAAAAAAAAAAAGCTTATTGTAGAGGAAGGTGGGGTGGTAAAGCTTTGATATGAATATGATGCATGTATAATCATTAGGATAATTTGGGAAGTTATACTAACTTTTTCATTTGTTTTCGGTACCAGGAATCACACTCAGGACCTTGTGCTTGCCAGGCAGGTGCTTATGCAGCTGAGCTATCTCCCCATCCCCTTTGTTGTCCTTTTTTTTTTCTTTTGGCAGATCCAGGGATTGAACTCAGGCCCTTTTGCTTGCCAGGGAATCACTTATTCTACTGAGCCATCTCCTCAGGGTCTCTCTGAAGTTTTTCAGGCTGGCCTTGAGCTCACTTTGTATCCCAGGCTAAGGCTCCAAGTTGCAAGGGTCCTCCTGCCTCAGCTTCCTCCCCAGCCTCCACAGCACTGGGATTACAGGCATGCACCAGCATTTAAGGGATTGATTGTACTAGTGGGGACCAAACCTGGGGATATGGAGCAACTGAGCCACACCCCAGCCCTTCTGTATTTATTCTGTGCTCAGACAGGGTGTCGCCAAGTTGCCCAGTCCTGCCTCAGCATCCTGTGTGCTGGGAGCACATTCCTGTGTCACCACGCCTCGCTTCTGAAAGCCCTTCTGTAGGATAGATGAAGACCTCCACTCAGGGTTTTCGTGTCCCTGAAGTGTTGCTGTTTGATTTAGAATAAGAATTTTCAGGTGTCTAAATTTTGAGGAACTTGCTTACATAGGAATTAAAAAAAAAGTTTTAAAACATATTTATTTATTTATTTGGTACATCTTGCTACCCAGTTCGTAGTTGTAGTGATCTCCCTGCCTCAGCCTGCCCAGCTCTGGGATTAGGGTCATGGACCACCTCACCCAGTTTTGGGACCAGCATGGCATTTGGTACTAGGGATTGAAACTGGGTCCTTGTGCTTGCCAGGCAGGTGCTTAGAGTGCTAAGCTATCTCCCCAGCCCTAGGAGTTTTGTTACATTAAGGTCACTCAAGATTTTACCTTTTAATTGTAGCTCAGAAATTGGTGGATTTTTGTGAATCAGCCAGCTTATTATCATCCATGAACTTTTAATTTTGTGGAAAGCAGACATTGGGAACCCCCCATGTGTAAAGCTGATATTACCTCTCATTTTTCTTTTCTAGTACTAGAGCTCAAACCCAAGGCCTTTGCACTGAGCAACAACCCAGCCCTTTTAAATTTTTCAGACAGGTTCTTGCTAAATTGCCCAGGCTGGGAAATCAAACTCGTGATCCTCTTGCCTCAGTCTCCCACATTGGCTACATTTTTCTTCCTCTGCTTTGTAGAAATGGCAAAGGCTCAGGAGCTGAAGGAGCAGACTGAGTGATATTCCAAACAAGATGGGTGGTAAATACTCTGCTGCAGACAGGATGTAAGCCAGATGAGCCATCCCTGCCTGACTCCAGGGCACACTAACTCGGCTGAACACAGGGCTGGCCACTGGGGCTCTGGATACGGGGCTCCCTGCAGTCTGGGTACAGTAGCGGTTGCTTGTAGGCCCAGCTACTTGAGGCTGAGGCCAGAGGGTCACTTGGGCCCAGCCTGGGCATCCTAGGAGATGGCTGGCAGTGGGCAGGCTGTGTCCTCATGTCCTCCAAGAACCCCACTGTACACCTTCCCCAGCAGGCTTCATTCACTATGTCCTGGTGAGGTGTAAGGTCTGTGTGGCCTGCCAGCCCTGAAGCTCTGCAGTGTCTGTGACTCAGTCAGTGCGACCTGGGTGCCCCCATTTGCCCGGGAAGGAGCTTTCTGGATGAAGTGAGCCTCATGGCTTGGCCAGAAAGCCTGGGCTTCGCGGCTGCCCAGCCTGTGCTTGTTCTTCCCATTCTGTGTTCCATCTGCTCCTTCTGAACTTGGCTTACATCTGTAGCAAGTGACAGTGTTTAGTTGGAGATTTGTTGGGAATAAATTAAAAAATGCGTGTGTAGGTGTGCTTTGTGCACAGTGGTTGTTCCACAGTGGGCAGAGCCACAACCCCGCCCTGCAGCCCCAGGTTGGCAGAACAGGCTCTCTTTTTTGTATTTTATTTAGGACAGGGTTAGTGATCCACCTATGTTCAGCCTCTGAACATCTGGGATTATAGGTGTGCTGCCCAGTCTTGGGCTCAATTGAAATAATTTTTTTCTCATTATACACTTGTGACTATACATTGATGATGTAAACACTGTTGAGTGACAAGGTCAGGCCAACCCCCACATCCATTTCCTCCCTTTTTTTTCAGAACCAGGGATTGAACTCAGGCCCTTACACTTGCCAAGGAAGCGCTTATTTCCGCTGAGCCATCTCCCTGGTCCCTTTTTCCTTCCTTATTTTTTATTGTGAGAACACAGAATCTCTTGTGTTCCCTCTCCCCACAACTGGGGATTGAGCTCAGACCCTTGCACTTGCCAGGGAAGTACTTATTCTACTGAGTCATCTCCCCAACCCCTTGTAGCAATCTTCATTTTTGCTATTGATTGTAGCTACCATCTTTTTTTATTTTTATTTTTTCAGTCTTGCTGGGGATGGAAGCTAGGGCTGTTGCATTGAGCTACACCTGCATCCTCTTCCCCATTAATTTTACATTTTTTTTTTTCTAACAGTACCGGGGATTGCACTCAGGACCTTGTGCTTGCCAGGCAAGCACTGATTTTATTGTGCTATCTCCCCAGGATGCCCTTAATTTTATTTTATTTTTAATTTTAATTTTTTTTTTTTTTTGGCAGAACCAGGGATTGAACTCTGGCCCTTGTGCTTGCCAAGGAAGCCCTTAATTTTAGATGGGGGTCTCTCTAAGTTTCTGAGTTACCCAGGCTGGGATTGAATTTTCAGGACACTAGACTTCGAGTGTGTGGCCCGCGCCTCCCCCTTCACAGTCAGCGGGTGTCTTGCCCATCCGTTTTTGCTCTCAGTTCTACTTGGCCCAGCTTAGGAGTGAGGCCTCCAAGTGGCTAATGGCACATTTGTTACAATGAGTTGTCACCCGCTAAGGTCATGTTTGCTAAGGACTGTGAGGAGTTGTGTGTTAGGCACCTTCTGTCTTGTGGGGCAGACTTTTCAGTCTTGCTATTAACTTGTTACCGGTCTGTTGTCTGCCTTAGCTGTTCTTTTCTGTAGTTGATCCTTTTCTTTAACAATATTAAAACAACCTGTTTTATAATGGGCAATTAGGGGGAAGGAAAAGCAGTTTACCAACATTACCTTTAAAACGAATCCTTTATTTAAAAGTAGAAAACATCTCGGTGTACAGATTTTATATATATATATAGCGCAGAGCAGGATCACAAAGTGAACACACCTGGGCTAAGTGAGACCAGAATTGGGTTATTCCAGCTGCTCCACCTCTCTGCACCTCGGTTCCCTGCTAGGGCAAGGCTGTGTTCTCTATCATTCCCAAGATCTGAGTGACTCTAAGAGCCAGGCTTGGATGAGGAGGTGCGTAAACAGGAAAGTCAAGTCTCCATATGCCTAGGAAATTCCTTCTGTTCCTTTAATCCAGATAACAGCTGTCTCCTGAAGCTTTCGCCCTTTCCTGCCCCTGAAAGAGCCAGTTTGCTTCATGCAGGCACTCTGTGTTGGTGTGGGGTGCAGTGGGCTTTTGGAGGTGCTGGGATACAGACGTGAATGCACAAAAGTCCTGGCCTCCCAGCACCTCTAGGTGTGCTATTCACCCAGAATCCAGCCTCCTGGGGCAGGGTTTAATAAACCTCTGCCGGGCTGAACCCGCAGTGCCCCCTTTCCTGCTATTCTGCCTCTGGCTGGCTTCTTTGTACCTGAGTTCTAGATTCTAGGATGCTGGAATGCATTACACAATTTTTTTTCCCCCAGCCTCTTGCATCAAGAGGGCTTCAGTCTGATCGTTGAAGGCATGAAAAGTGCCATGGAAGTGGTAGTCTGTGCTGCCACGGTTCAAGAGGGATTGGTGAGTGTTAATGGCTGTGGCGAAGCTTTCCTCGCTGAAGTCCCTGACAGTCAGCCAGGCTCTGAGGCCTATGGAAGCCATTGATTCCTTCGCACGCTTTGCTGTAACACTGGGCAGTGCCCATTTCTGCTGGGAAGCTTCTTTGTTTCCTGCTGTCAGCTGGCTGGCTTCCTGGCTCTGTGCTCTGTGTGCCCTGCCTCAGAATCCTCTTCTAGGCTCTCTGGTCCTGTCCCTCTCTGGACTTTGGGTTCTCCATTTGTTAGAAGTTCTCTGGTCACAGTTACTGTTTGGCCCCAAGTCCTTCCTCATTTATCTGTCGTTGGACTGTCTGATTGATGCTCCTAAGCTATGTCTGTCCAGAATGAGCTTCTTGACCTGCTGTGGTAACCTGCACCCATGCACAGGACCATGTCCCCTCTACCACCCCGGTTCTTCTATGTCCTCCCACATGCACGCAGTCGGCTGGCAGTCAGCTTTACTCTGTGTTCCTCCTGGGGTCACTTACCCTCCTAACCCGCATCCGCCATTCTTGCCTGGGTGACTCCAGTGTCTGAGCCCCAGTGGCAGGTTGGACAGCCTCCAGAGCATTCCCCACAAGGCTGCTGAGGTCATTTTTCCACAGATCCAACTGTGGTCACTCTGACCACTCCTGTGGAATTCTGCAGTGGCTCTCTCTCTGCCTTTGGTCTCTGGGCCCTGTTCCCTCCCAACTAACCTAAAGAGCTTAGTCTCCCTCGCTTGCTTCCTGTTGCACCCTGAACCATACCTGCCCTTTCCTACCTCGTCAGCTCTCCCCACTTTGCAGATATCAAAGCTCTCCACCCCTGGGCATTTGTGACTGCCTCATGTGACGTGCTGCCTCCTGTCTTGTCATCCAGCCTCTGTTCTTCAGTGCTTTTCTCCATCTCCTCCCATCCCTACCCCCCCCAATGTATGCTGCCTGTCTCCTGAAGTCTCAGTTGAAGTCCCACGCTGGTCCTCTACCTCTTTACTCATTTATCTTTCCAGTGGACAGTTT
Organism: Ctenomys sociabilis; assembly: GCA_004027165.1. NCBI lineage: Eukaryota > Metazoa > Chordata > Mammalia > Rodentia > Ctenomyidae > Ctenomys > Ctenomys sociabilis. The sequence continues at coordinate 14,819 of PVKA01011050.1, read as the reverse complement.
TAAAGGCCTTTTATCTCTACCCATGATGTCTAGAATATAACAGGCACTCAGAGTCTTGAGTGAATGTATTGAGGTTTTTGTTTTGTGTTTTTGCGTGAAAGTGGGATCGGGTTGTGAGGTTTAATGTGTGCCCTCCCTCCCCTGTCTTTCCTCATTCAAACATCAGAATTTAAACTCTGAGAAGTAAATGCCAGGTGCAGTTCTTGGAAAAGCCCAACTTGAAACCATCTCCAGTTTATAGAGAAACCATTGCTTTCCTGTTGAGCTTGGGCAGAGTGTTTCGACTTTTAAGAAATCGTTGGCCCACCAGGTTTTTGAGAGGTGGCACAGGCTTTTGTTTGAACAACTTTTATCATCTATTGCCACTTTATTTTATTTTTTTTGCCAGGCTCAGCCTGGCACAGCACATGGTGCTGGGGGTCAAGCTGCAGTTCCTGTGCTTGCCTAAGTTTGTAGGCACTTTAGCCTGCTGAGCTATCTCGCCGACCAAGCACTTTTTTTTTTTTTTTTTTTTTTTTTCAGAACTGGGAATTGAACTCAGGCCCATGCACTTGCCAGGGAAGCGCTTATTCCACTGGGCCATCTCACTGGCCCCATAGACACATTTTTTTGAATGAAAAGTGATGTATGCTTATACAACGTGGAGAGACCATTCGAGGGAGTGCCTAAGGCCACACACTGCCTTATTTTCCCTTCATCACGTAACATTACCTGGATTTCTTTCCATGTGTCTTTATTGTCCCTTATTAGTCTGCTTCTTCTAGGAACAGCAAACATTTCCTGAGCACTAGCTGTGCTAGGTGCTGTTCTCGTGTTGAGGTGAGTTTCTGTGATTATCCCCAGCTTCTCCCGAGGAGGGGTGGTGGAAATCCTTGATGTGGAGACCTAAATCCCACCCGTGGGCTCATGACTGGCACCTGAAGTGGGGCCATCCTGTGGGCCTGTGCCTCAGTACTCTGTAGGGCACCCAGCTGGCGTCTGATGGGGAGTGAGTACCACACATTTCCGAGAGGAAGTGCTCTGTAGGAAGTCCAGAGTAAGGACTCTGGGGCAGTAATTATTTTTTTCCTCTGACTTTTTTTTTTTTTTTTGTCTTTTTGAGACAGGGTCTCACTATGCAGTTCAGACTGCCCTTAATTTAAGCTCACTTTGTAGCTCAGGCTGGTCTCAACTTACAACAATCCTCCTGCCTCAGCCTCCTGAGTGCTGGGATTACAGGCATGTGCCACCACGCCCGGCATTCTGACTTCTTGAATCACGTTTCCTTGGGGGACGGTTACAGCTCTTTGTTTCTTTGAGAAAACCTTTTGTTTCCAATTACACATATGCATTTATGCACAGCTATAATACCTTTTACATAAATGTTCTCCATGTGGGACACACTTTTTTCTCCCTAACACTCTGGGGAATTGTGTCCCTTAAGATGTGGCATTGTCTTGAGTGTTCTGGTGAACTGGATCTGAGCTTGACACGTATTTGCTAAATGTAAATCTCTTTGAGAAGTGGGCAGCATTTCAGTCTCATCTGCAATATCCTGGGGGCAGCAGGGCGCTTGCAGGTGCAGGTGGCATCTGTGTTCTGTTGACTTTAGTAGATAATAGCATCTCCTGCCCAAAAGAGCTAATGGTGGTGCACACCTGTAATCCCACAATGCAGGATGCTGAGGCAGGAGGATCACTGCGAGTTTGAGGCCCTCCAGGGCTAGTGAGCCAGCCTGATAGCAAAAGCCTGTCTCAGAAAACCAAAAGAAAAAGCAAGCGAGCTTATGTCCCTAAAGTAACCAAGGGCATACTTTCTTTGGAATTCTGAGCATTCTGGTTACTGACTGTATTGGTCTCCTTCCTGCTGGTATAACAAAATGCCCGAGGCTAGGGAACATTTAAAGAAAAGAAATGTGTTTATTTAGCTTGGACTCTTGGAGGATCAGTGTCCCTAGACTGAATGGTCCCATCAGTTTGGGCTGCAGGGTTGGCTGTATTGTGAGAAGGTGTGAGAGGAAGAGGTAGCATGGAAAGACAGGAAGCCAGAGAGAAGGGAAGGGCCTGTCTTGCTCTTTTATAATAACTTTTCTAAGGGCAGTGGCCTCCACTTGGTTCCACCTCTTAAATGTTTCGCTGACCCTAACATTGACACACTGAGGACTGCGCCTTCCACCCTCCTGTCCTTGGAGACCCACCACACCCAAAACAGCTCTCACTAGTCTTTTCCTAGTGTCTACAACTGCTTATTAGAAAACAGAGATGGCCTTTTTCTTTTTCCTTGGAGATGGCAGTATCTTGCCTGTCCTCTCCCCTTGTACCTTAGCCTGGTGTCATAAGTTTGACTCCTTTCTCAGGCAATTTTGTGAGACTATCAAATAACAAACAGCAACAAGAACAAGAAGAATGTTAATTATGAATTTTGATAAAATGAAGTATATACTGTAATGGGACCAGCCAGATAGCTTAGCGGATTAAAGCACCTGCTTAGGCAGATGCGGGGGCCAGGGGTTCGATCCCTGGCCTGCTGTGCTGGTCCTACCCCTGGGGCGCAGTGAGCCAGTGATTGAGACACTGGGTGTGGTGGCATGCACCTGTAATCCCAGCACTTGGGAGGCTGAAAAACAGGAAGGATCACTGCAAGTCCTATTTGTGTAGAGAGACCCTGTACTAAATACACTAAAATAAAATAAAATTTATAAAACAAATAAACTGTGTACTCTAAAAAGACAAATATACTGTTTTGGCCTTGCTGCCATTTTTGGGGTGAGAATCAGTTTTGCATAGTTACTGTGTCCTGGTTTCATCTGTAGAATGGGTACCAAGTTAGTGCCTGCTTCTATTGTGAAGGTCTCAAGAATTACGTAAGGTAGTGTGGAAAAGGCAGTGAAAATGTTGCTTGATGTTCAGTAGACAGGTAAGCAGTGAATATGGCAGTGGCTACTGTGGACATGGTGATAACCGTGACAGCTACCCTTACTGCAAGGTCTGTAACCCAAAACACTAGTCCTTTCTCCTTGACCCCATTCCATCTCCCAGATGCCAACCACTTTCCACTTTCAACGTTTCCAGTTATTTCTTCTTTTAGCTCCATATTTAAAAAAAAAAAAAAAACCCAAACATTGTATTGCCAGGGATGGTGGTATACATCTGTAACCCCATCACTCTGGAGGCTGAGACAGGACAGTCCCGCAGTGAGTTTGAGGCCATCCTAGACTACAAGACTCCAAAAAAGACGGTACTGCTAGTTTCTTGTTCTTCCCTTCTCCGTATTAGGGGTCCCTTTTGATTTGCTGAGGTTCAGGGTTTTTTTTTTTGTCTTTTTGAGACAGGGTCTCACTATGCAGTTCAGGTTGGCCTTAAGCTCACTTTGTAGCTCAGGCTGGTCTCGAACTCACAACAATCCTCCTGCCTCAGCCTCCCGAGTGCTGGGATTACAGGCCTACGCCACCACGCCCGGCTTAGTTTAAGATTTTTTTTTTTTTTTTTTTTTTTTCAGAACCAGGGATTGAACTCAGGCGCTTGCGCTTGCCAGGGAAGTACTTACTCCACTGAGCCACTTCCTCCCCTTCACACCGTTTTCTGGGGTGACTGACTGTATCCAGTTTTGATTACGCTGACATTTCGTGCTTTCACCTCAGGATCACTTGAATGTTTTAACTGCCGATCTGAGCTGACAAATGGACAGGGTGTTGTTGATAGGTCTTCAACTTTAAGTGAAATTAAAGGTTGTCAAGGTTGGGGTTTGTTGCGATTTGCCCTTTTTTCTTCTTAGGTGCTTAGTTTTTATTATCAAATTGGTTTGCAAGCAGTGGGGAGTCTTAGAATTGGTGAGGTTAAATTTTTGGGTGAAACCTCGGATTTTGTAGGCAGATGATTTTGGGATGGAAGTGACCTGCAGGTTTGTGTTCCTTTGTGTGAGACCAGGGTCTTGCTGTGTAGTTCAGGCTGACCCTAAGCTCATTATGTAGCCCAGACCAGCCCTAAATGCATGGGGATCGTACTGCCTCAGCCTCCAGAGTGTTGGGAGTATAGGTGTGTACCACCATGTTGTTGCTGTTTGGCACTAGCTGTCCTTCCTGTCCTTAGACAAAGGAGCTGTAATTACTGTGAGAAAGTATGCAGGGCAGGGGGTGGGGGGAGCCTGCTTGATGGTAGGAGGGGAGAGCAGAGGTTGCTTAAAAATACACTCAGCCTGCCCAGCAGGATAGCTCAGCAGACTAAGTGTCTGCTTAGGCAAGCCCAGGGACTGGGTTCGATCTCTGGGATCTCTGGCACCTCCTGCTCCGACAGCCCAACCCTCAGGTGTGCTGAGCTGCCCAGCCGTTGAGACTGGGCGTGGTGGCTCCACACTTTGTAGTGAGACCCTGTACCAAATACATTATAAAAAAAAAAAGCACTCAGCCAAAGCATTTGGCAGATTTTCGTAGTTGGACTGCCAGTCTCCACTGGTTTGGTACTGGTTGCCTAGCACCTGGAAGGGCAGAGAGGAGGACAGGAGGAGCTTTAGTTTTGTGGTCCTTAAGTGTTTACCAGTGAATAGGAGAGAGCATTGGTCTGGGGATCCAGACTGGAGGAGAACCCTTGTTTTGGCATAGTGTGCCCCAGGGGTAGGACCAGCATGGCAGAGTTGGCGGGTTGCAGGCCTGAGAAGGAGGTGTGGGGTCATGGAGATGAAGCAGGTAAGGCGAGGCCTAGATGAGCCCATAGGAAGACTTTGTTTGGGCTCTAATTTAGTTTGATCGTAATGACAAGATCAGCATAGGTAGAGAAATAGAAATTTCTGTTTAAACTGTCACAGCCCTTCCTCACCCCCACCTCATTGGCTCTAAACTTTTTGGGAGCATCACAGTGGGGGGACATGGACCACCTGCACAGGCTGTAGAGCTGCTGTGGGAAGGAAATCCTGACTCGAGGGATGAGTGACACAGGGCTTTATTGTCTGTGCAGTGTTTCTTCCTTTCTGTTCCTGTGTGGTGCCGCATTGCCTGGTTTTCATCCAGCCTTGACCGCATTTTGCTGACTAGGGACTGCGTGTCACAGCCTGTCTAACTTGGTCATCATTTATTCTGACACTTGTTACTTGGGGTCAGCTGGCTCTGCAGGTGTAAGACACTTGGCTGGTGCGAGTGATGTGGACTGTGGAGGAGAACCCGAGGTCACTGCCTGTCCAGGGGCAGGTGCCTTTTGCAGTTGGAAAGGGAAGGACTGTGTGCATTTGGTGCCCTTGAAAGACCTCCCAGGACAGGCAGGCAGGAGGCAGCCACAGAGTTCTTTCTGTTCCAATTATTTGGGTCTCTGGCTCTCTCATCTGAGGGCATATCTCAGGGTAGGGGGACTGCAGATCGCTGGGCCTTGTCCTTGTCAGTGGTTTTCTCTGTCGATGCCTGTCTCTTGGCTTCACTTTTAAGCACAGAGCTGCAGCCTCTTTCCTTTGTTTCTTTTCAAATATTTGAAAACTCTGATTTTGTGTCCCTGTACTTCTTTTTTGAATTTGGGTGTGGATTTTAGCAGTGACCTCAGAGCCCCACCCAGATGTCCAGTTTGAACACTTGAGAAGGTCCCCAAGCAGCCACGCTGGCAAAGCTGTTCCTGCATAGTAATTAAAAAGGGACCCCAAGGTGCAGTTTGCAAAGAGCTCCAGGGCAAGGGTGCACAGACACAGACTCCTGGGCTGAGGGCGGGAGGCTGGAGGGAGAAGGGAGGGATGGGTGGCCCCGCAGACAGACCATGCTGGAAAGACAGATGGCTTTGGAGGTACTCCCTCAGCTTTCTGGAAACTGCTGGGGTATTGTGTCCAATTAATAGACACAGACTTCTGAAACGTCAAAGAACCTCATTCCCAAGGCTGTCCCTCTGCTGTGGCCTGTGCCCTGGTTTTTTTTCTTCCAGGGTGCCCTTTTTGTTGTGAGTCGCTTGTGTGAATACCAGGATGCCCCTCCTGCCTGCCTCCCTGTGAGCTCAAGGCCTGTGTTTATAGCAGTCTGAAGAACCTCATGGGTCGTAGAGGACCACTTTACAACTGTAGGCTTGGCCAAGCCTTTTTTGGGTGAGTGTGGAAGATGACATCTGAGGTTTCTGTCCCTTGGATCTTATTGAAAATAGGGAAGCTTGAGTTTTGGAAAGCACCTTGGTGCAAAATAGATTGGTGCTTTTTTTTTTCTTTTCTTTGAGACAGGATCCTCCTGTGCAGCCCAGGTTGGTCCTTCTGCGGCATCCCAGGTGCTGGGATTGTGGGTGTGTGCTCACCTACCCACTGCCGTCCTAATTTTGATGCCCACTTGTTTGCCTCATTGCACTTTCTACCCTTAACATGTCAGGCATGTTTGATAATTCGCTTCATGAGGAAAAAAAAATGCAGAGTACGCCCAGTGGCTATTTTTTCATAGAGTAAGCCCAGTGTTGTGTCTGCCTGTGAGTCCTTTGGGTTCTTTCTCTTCAGCCCTTCCTTCACCCAGGAGCTTGCAGCTGGGACCCTTGTCTGCAAGTTTCAGACCCAGAGCTGTTTCCCCTTCGCCTACACCTCCTGGCTGTGCATCACCCATCCACCTGGTCCCTTACCCAAGAGCCCCCACCCCATTGCCCTTGTGAGTAATGAAAGCACATGGTTTGGACTCCTGCCCGTACCAGGCTTGGTTCTGAGGATGTCCTGAAATCGTGCGTTCTTTCCTCCAGGACCTGGCAGGTCTGTCTTCCTTCTTGACGTGGGAACCCTGCATTTGCATGAAGCTCTGTGGCTCTCAGGGCAGTCAGAGTGTCCATGCGGGGGAGCAGTTATATGTAATTACCTGAATAGGAAGATCTTTTATATGAAATTTTCTCCTTCATAGCTTGAGTTTTGGATGAGGGATGTGTGCCAGCTTGGTCAGCTAGAGCCCGGCAGGTGGTACTCATGGCACTCTGGGAGGTCTGAAAGTAAAGAAGCTTTTCAGTTCAACTTTTAGTGTTTATTTATTTATTTGGTACTAGAGATCCAGCCTGGAGCCTTCACACTGAGTTCCTTTTTTAGCCCTTTCATATGCATACTTAAAAATTTTCAGAGGGGGCCTAGTTTACTTGCTAAATCATCTAGGCTGAGCTTTGTTTGGTTTGTAACCCTCCCATCTCCGCCTTTCAGAGCCCTCGGATTACAGATGTAATCCCATGGTGGTGTGTATCACCATGCCTAGAACCTCCAACTCTATTTATACTCTTGTTTTTCCTGTAAATCTGGGCCTAGCCATGTAGTTCAGGCTGGCCTTGATGTCCAGGCTGGCTTTGAACTCAAGTTATAAATCCTCTTGTTGCCAGTCTTCTTTATATTGGGATTAGTACATCACACCTAGCAGAACTCTTACTTTATTTTTTAAAGTATTTATTTATTTATTTGGTACAGGGTCTCACGACATTCCTCGTGATCCTCCTCTCTCAGCCTCCCCAGTCCTAGAATTACAGGTGTGTGCTGCCATGCCTGGTTTTGGGCCTGCACAAAAAACTGAGGTTCCTCAAGGCCAGCATGGGGCATGTGATACTGGGAATCAAACCCAGGTCCCTGACCTTGCCTAACCAGGTGCTTAGTCCACTAAGCTATCTCGCTGGCTCTTAAGAACTCTTGTTTTAGAAGAACAGTTTGAAATATTTTTACTGTATTTGAAAAATAAGGTCATTATATGAAGATATCATTAATAATTTGCTAGATACATTTTATACTTACCCAGAAATTGAAAAGAGAAATATACCTTTTTAAATAGGTCCCCGTGGGAAATTACCATTGTTCCATTTTGAGTCTTAAATAGAAAGTAAACCCTCCCCTACCCCATGTTTTTGCTTCCCATGGTTTCAGTTATCCGAGGCCTGAAACGATCAAAAGGAAAATGCCAGAAATTAATAATTCATGCGTCCTGAATTTCATTTCCTTCCGGAGAGGCCCTGATGGGCCCTACTGCCCTGCGTGGGCCGTGACTCTCTGGTGCCTGCCTTCACCTTGTAAGCCTTGCTTGTTCCACAGGTCTTGCGTAGTCTCAGTAGGGAATCAGGTGAGTGCAGTGCTCCAGAGCTTTTCTAGAGAGACTGAGACTGCATTATTCACATAATTTGTATTGATTTACTTTTTTGGGGGTTATTGAGGTGTGGTCTGGCTGTATAGTCCTGCCCTTGGATTCACAGTGATCCTGCTGCCTCAGCCTCCCGAGTGTCAGGATTACAAGTATGTGTCACCATGCCCAGCTCATACAGCTTTCATTTTTAATTTTTAAAAAAAATTTTATTGAACAAATAGCAGTGAGACAGTTTCAAATCAAATCAGCAGGACAGATTTAATAATTAATACACTGCATATTGTTTTTGTAGTGGTTTGTTGTCGTACAACATGCATACATGATATTCTACTTACAAACACTATTAGAGCAGATGTCTGTAATCAATGAATTAAGAGAATGTAGCTGTATACTTATTTTTCTAAAGCTGAATCATAGTATATTTTCAATAATTAATACTTTCTATCTTCCTAGTGGTTGTCCATAGGACAAGAAGCTGACATAATATCCTGTCCAACCACAATTAGTGCAAATCTTGCTTCTCATAGAATTATACAGAAGTACTGCATATTTATCCTAACTGTACAGCTTTAATTTTTAAAGTTTTTTGGTTTGATGAGTGCATGCTTGCAATACCTCATGATTACATTCACCGTGGGGAGCGGGTTCATGGACACAATGCATTTTAATCCATTTTTCCCCCTTTCCTGCTCGTCTCATATTGTTCCATTTAGCCGTTAATGTTAGTCTCTGTCTGTGCCTAGTTTATAAATTAAGCCTTCAGTATAAGTAGGTATGTGTAGGAGCAAGCTGTGCGGATGGGGTTGAGCTCCATCTGTACTATCAGGCATCTGCTAGTGGCCCTGGAACATTTCCCACATGGATAAGTAGCGACTAACATGGTGCAGATTGTCTGCCAGCCTGGGCTTTTAAATTTTTTTCACTCCTTTTTTTTTTCTTTTTTGATTGTGGTGGTGGGGATGGAACTGAGGGCCTCACTCTGTGCCGTCAAATGCTCTATTCTGGGCTACCCTCCCCAGCCCTCTCCCAGTTTATAAACTGTCCTAAGTAGCCCTCTTCCCAATCCCTGTGTGAATTGTCCTTTACTTTGTAGCAAGAGGTTCCAAAATAAGGTGTTTATATATAGCATCATCAGATCCTGCTTCCTTACATCTTGTTTCAGAACAGCTTGCGCAATTTGAACACATTGTAGCAGCCGTGGTAGGAAGCAAAGCGGGCTCTGCACACGTGCTCTGAGTTTTCCAGTTTTCCTCCCTGCATACACCGTCTGCCCCTACCCAGCCCACGTAGCCTCTGTGAGCCGAGCTTGGGGTGTGCGGTTGCCAGGTGCTGTGTCTGAGGCTGTGCCGGCTTGGGGCCACCTGTGGGGTGGGGGGGGGACGGGACACGGGACGTGGAAGTGCGGGTGGGGACAGTGATTGTCACAGTGCCAGCCTGGCTGGCAGACTCAGACTCCTGGTCCCAGCCAGCATGCGCGCTGGGATGAGTGTGGAGTAGGGAGGTGGAAACGCTCTGGGTGGGATCTCTGCTGGGCTTCTCTGTGCCTAGTGCCAGGTGACGAACCTCCATGGCTCTGATAACCTGTCAGGTGGAGAGGCATCTGTCTAGCTGTGGCACTGCATTGCCAGAATAGAGTGTGAAAATAGGTATGACATTTTAAAAACCATAATGAGCTCTCTGTCAGAATGTGTGTGTTCCCATGTAGCAGGTACTGTGCATTATATTTAAAATATGTGTATGTGTCTGTGATCACTTACTAATACATACCTCTATCCTTTGGTCCCAGGACCTCTCTTCCTCCTCCCCACCAAGGGGTCCCAAGATCCAAGGATGCACAACTTTTTATTTTATTTTTTCTTTTTGAATTCAGGCTGGCCTTGAGCTCTCTTTGTATCCCAGGCTGGTCTCACCTCAACAGTCTTCCTGCCTCAGCCTCCTGAGTGTTGGGATCACAGGTGTGGGCCATGATACCCAGCTCTTTCTTTTTTTCTAAGGGTGGAATTATTACTGTTTCACTCTGGGCAGTTTTATTAGAAATCTTTTTTTTTTTTTTTTAATTAAGTTTATTGGTACATTTAAAGTATGCATAAAGATCACATTCATCATAGGGAATTTGTACTCAAGTACAATATGTCTTGATTCTTTTTTCCCCATTTCCCTCTGCTTCTTTTAGCCTCTTCCCCTCCTTATTTACAAAGCTTTTTTTTGTCTTTTTGAGACAGGGTTTCACTATGCAGTTCAGGCTGGCCTTAAGCTCACTTTGTAGCTCAGGCTGGTCTCGAACTCACAACAATCCTCCTGACTCAGCCTCCCAAGTGCTGGGATTACAGGCCTGCGCCACCAGGACTGGCTTTACAAAAGCTTTAATCCCATTTTTTTCTACTTTTTTATTTTTCTCTTCCTCTCCCCTTCCTAGTTCCCCTTCCCATTTAAATATTTTCTTCCTATTTCACAAGGCTGCTCAACTCTTCAATGAAATGACGTAGGATTTCTATGAAGCCTACATTTTTTCCATATTCTGTAAATCATCTCTGGGTTATTTGTTATACTCAGCACAATGTAAATAACTGTAAATGACTATTGTGTAGGGAATAGTATGGCAAGGAGAGAAGTTTGTACATGTTCAGCACACGTGCAGTTTCCCCTGTATTTTTCTGATTTACAGTTGGTTGGCCTGTGGGTGTGGGTGTGGGTGTGGGACATGTAGCTGTGAGCCTGTATGGTTCTACAATTTCAACCCAGAACCTTGGCACATGCAAGTGTTCACTATACCCCTGCTCCATGCCCTCAGCCCCTGTGGGCGTTTTTTGATTTATTGTTGGTTGAGTTGTGGGCATGGAGCGGACAGATAGGACAAGCTGATGTGTTTCACACTGTATCACTCCTCAAATATATCATAAAGCTATGGCCCAGAAATAAGGATATCAGGCTGGCCAAATAACTGAGCAGATTAAAGTGCCTGCAAGCACGTGTAGGGGCCAGGGGGTGTGCCGGCCCTGCCCCTAGGGTGCGCAGAGGTGGCAATTGAGACTGGGCATGGTGGCATGCAACTGTAATCCCAGCACTTGGGAAGCTGTAACTAGGTAGATACAAGTCTGATCTAGTAGTGACACCCTGAATACCCTATAGACTCTTCCCTAAAATGCAGAAAGGAAAAAAAAAAAAAATCAAAGGATGTCTTCCCAGAGGTCACATGGTTCTTCAGCTCAGTAGCCAGCACTTGGATCTCTTAATCTCTAAGCATTCCGTCCTTGTTTCTCATCCTCCAGTCTTAGTTGACATTACTGTGCATATTTACCCTGCAGTTGTCTGGAGGAACATCTAGTGGCATAAAAGACTTAGGATAATTTCAGCAGGGGCTTGGAGTTGTGACACTCGAGCACATCAAATTACTTGTGTTTAATTTTCAGTGAGTGATTTAACAGTTAGCTGGGCATAACGGAATGGGAGTTGGAAAGCTCTAATAGGTGCTTAATTGGAACACACCCACACCTGCAACGAGCCTAATGTCACTCCTTTGGTAGCTACAGAAGTCAACTGGGACAAATTTCTAAGGGCTGGAATTGACAGAATGTGTTAAATAGGGTCCCTCACAGGCTTAAGGGCTTTTTCTCCCCTCCCCCCTCTTTGGAGACAGGGTCTGTGTAGTTCATGCTTGGACTAAATACTTGGTATCTAGCCCATTTTGTTCTCAAATTCACGATCCCCTGCCCTGGGTTCCGAAGTGCTAGAATTACAGGTGTATGCCATCGCACCTGGCATCTTTTTCACTCTTGCTTACATGTGGATACAGATGACACCCAGAAATGATGTGCACCTGCCTGGTCTTCTGCCCCTGCAGAGAACATTTTCCAAGGCTTGGGGGAAAAGCCTTCCATTACTCACACCTGCTTTCTCTGCTGATCCTGGCTCAGCTACAGTCTCCAGTTTTGGTGGTGGGTGAGAGCTTTCATCTGTCCTCCTTTTAATATTGTCATGCTCTGCTGATGAGAGCCACCAAGGCAGCAGGCAGCCTAAGTTCTGTGGAGCACCTGAGTCATTTATGCAGCAGTTAGAGTGTGTTGTAGCCCTACTTCTTGGCATGCACAGATGAGTAATATGATGTGGACCGACAGCTGGTGGCACTGGTGACACTGAGGTTGACTCAGTGGTGGGGTGAGAAGGTGGGGAAGGCAGATGACAAGAGGAGAGGATGAGCAGGATGTGCTGGAGTGAGCTGGGAGGAGAGTGCAGGAAAGCGTCAGGTGGCACTGGGCAGGTGTGCTCTGGCCTAGGACAAGCAGGACAGAGAGGTGGGAGCTGTAGTCTGAGGCTAAATTGGACTGCCTTTTCCAAGTACCACATTTGGTGGATGCATAGAGCCACTGCATGATGTGGTCTGTCCCCTGGGGAAGAACAGGCCCGACCTCCTGTCATTCTGCCCCATCTTGTCACCTTGCTGTGTCCTCCTCATCTTCTTTGGGCCCCTCCACTTCTGCCCAGGTAGATGCTTCAGGTACCCTGGAAGATTGCCTAGGTCTGCATCTACTGGAGGTGTAGAGAGAGTGGTAAAGAGGTTTGCAGGTCATCTAGAATGAATTCCCTGAGAAAGTGGGGGAGACTGAGTACCAGATGGGGCAGGGTTGGAGGCAGACTGGGGCGTCTCAATTCTGTGCTTGAGGGGGCACGTAAGACCCTAAGTCCCTAGCACCAATTAATGAGTGTTCTAGCTACTGTTGGAGATGTGAGGTACTGGTTCTTTGTTTTTTTTTTTGTTACTTTTTTTGGTTAGGGGGTGGTAGTGGTGGAATCAAGCACAAAGAAAGTAGTTAAACCTGGACAATTTACCTAGCCTGGTGGCACATGCATGTGATCCTTTGGAGGCTGAGGCAGGAGGATCATTGTGAGTTCGAGACCAACCTGGGCTGCAAAGTGAGCTCAAGGCTAAAATGCATAATGAGACCTTGTCTCAAAAAAAAAAAAAAAAGATTGGCCAAGAAGAGATGGAACCATGGATACACATGTGGCTATGCTCAGCCCTGCCAGTGCCATGGGCCCCATGCACACAGGTGGCAGTGGGCAGTGTTGGTACTTCCTGAATGTTGTGCAGAGTAGTGGGGCTCCCAGTTGGCTCCCCTGGCAGTCCTGCCTCTGCTGGCTCCCTTTGTGGACAAGTGAACAGGCAAGGGCAGTCAGCTCTGATCAGCATGGGAACTTGTACCCAGGGAGCATGGCTGGCTGCATGGCTGAAGTGTCAGGACATGTCACCGGCCTGCTGAAACTGGCCGTGACGGAAGTGTCAGGACATGTCACCGGCCTGCTGAGACTGGCCGTGGCGGAAGTGTCAGGACATGTCACCGGCCTGCTGAGACTGGCGCTCCTGCTTCCTAGCCCTTGTGCGCCTCCCTGCCTAGTGTCCATCTTTCAGCCCAGGAAGAGGCCCACCTGGAGGCTGAGAATCAGCCAGAGCAAATGAGAGTTTCCCTTCTGTTCCTTTCCCTAGGATGTCTGTGGTGGCCTGGCCAGGTTGCCCAGCCTTCCAGCTGTGTGAGCTGGTGCTGTTTGGGGCATTCCCCATTCTGAGAGTCCTTTACAGGCTGTTGTTAGTGGTGGGAGTGCTGGGCATGGAAAAGTCAAGATTTTCTAGATGTGCATTTGCTGGCTGAATCCTCAGCTAGGATTGCTTTTAATCACTACAACATGTTTCACTTCTCTTTTGTCTTTTGGTGTTGAGGGTTGAATCTGAAGGCCTCGCTTCGCAAGTGCTCTGTCATTGAGCTATGTGCCCAAGTGCTTTCTAAAAGTTTTGAGATGGGTTTTTTGAGCTGCCCAGATTGGCTGTTCATTTATAGCCCTCCTGAGAGCTGAGATTACAGGTGTGCCCCATTGTGCCCGGCAGTAACTATATTTTGAAGAATAAAAGAGATAAAGTTCTCTAAACTGCAACTTTTATGACTCAGTGATGAAGGGCTATAATTAAACCTACATAGGTACTTTGAACTTCCGGGACAGGTGCTTCCACGAGTGCCACCTTCCCCTCTGAAGGAGGCTGCTGGCAACCTGGGAGTGGAGGTTGACTACTCCTGGATTTTTCTGGATGTCTAGAGAAGTACCTGCTCTGACCAGAGCGGTGGTCTTCGTGCAGGGTTGGCGACATGCTCTCTGTCTTGGCCACTTGGGCACCCTTAGCTGAAGCCCTGTGGTCTCTCCCGTACCCCTGCTCTGTGTGTTTGAGTTCCTGGTGCAGTGACTATTCAGCCCTCTTGGCCCAGCTCGCTGACCCCTTACTTCCCCTTGGGACCTGATAACTGTCCACAGGATCAGGGGGATTGTAAGTCTCTCCTCCAGCCCAGGTTGAGGGAAGCCTTTCGCTGGTACTGCTGCCCTCCCCCTGCCCACCCTGCCTTGCTAGTCACACAGCTGGCCTCCTGTTGTCTCCAGCCACACTGCCCCATTGTCCCCAGTCACACTGCCCACCGGTCTCCTTGGGATGGCCTGTTCCCACTCTTCCCTATGTTGCCACTTGAGGTCAGGGTTCCTGTTATTCACTGTGGACTGTTTTGAAGTAGGCTCGAATTCCTGTCATATTTTGCTCTGGTCCTGCACTTGTTCAGCATCCACCCCTGCTGCAAATGAATGCAGGCCTGTGGTACTAAGGAGCTGACTGGTGTCCTCAAGCCCTGTCCCCAGTGGTCTGTAGCTTGTGCTGACTACCTGTCCACTGCCTCTCTTGCAATTCAAGGTGTTGTCAGGGCTGTTCCCTATGTCCATTATTTTCTCTTCTTCTCTGTCTTTTTTTTTTTTGTGTGTGTGTGTGTGTTTTTTG
>PVKA01011049.1:0-62268 GCA_004027165.1 Ctenomys sociabilis | reverse complement strand
GTATAAACATGAAGTATACATCGCGGGGCCATAATATTAAGCTGAGCTGTAAATGGCTATGGTCGACAACTTCTTTGAATAACTCCCTATGGTTGCAGAATGCTGGACTGTGTTGGATTGTGTTGTCGAGTTCAAGCACCTAAGTTAGTTGAATGACAATGGAGTGCCCACCTTTGACAGGTGTAGACAAAGGAAGGGGTATAGAAAGAAAAATCATGATGTGTGTGTATAGACAGTACAGTTGGGATAGATAACGCTGTGCTTCTACATAATCCTATGAGAGGCAAGATCTGCACTCATGGTGGTTGGACAGGATATTATGTCGGCTTCTAGTACTACGGTCATCCACTAGGTAAATAATTGTTGAATTTTTGATATAATTCAGGTATAAAAAATAAGATAAGTAAGCAGCTACACTCTTAATTTACTGATAAGAGACATCTGCTAAAATAATATCTGTAAATATAATATCATGTATGCACCTTGTACGATACCAAAACATTTTGAAAACAGTTTGCAATGTATTAATTTATCGAATCTGTCTTGTTAAGGTGTCTTGAAACTGTCTGATTGACATTTGTAGTTCAATAAAATAAAAAATAAAAAAAAATAGTGGTGATGCACATGATTATAAAGACAGTAAAGGTGTGATGGTTTCCCAGCAAGATCAGGTAGGTAGAGCACATTAGAAACAAGTAGAAAGATGCAGATCTATGGCACATAAATAATACAAGACATGTCTGACAAGTGAATGTGTTACAATTATCTATGAATAACACTGGACTCAACTCCTCCACCAAGAGTAGAAACCAAAAATGACACTTTTCTCCTAAATTAATAGGATAGGATTTGATTTGACACCAGATTATTAAGTGTGTTACAGGATCATGCAGACTCAGCCCAATGTCTCAGCCCAATGTCCTCCCCAAAATTGATCTAAAATGTGATCACATGACTTGGAGTCAGTAGCTCACAGATATTTATGAATGGATAAAATGTAACAGCATAATACAATTTCCCCAAAACTTCTCTCCTCAATCCCATCAAGCCAAAGAGTTCAGCAAAAATGGCTTTGTACAAAATGATTGGCTAAATAAAGAAAACAGTTTCAGGAGGAAAACACTGTCATGTTTGTGCTGAATGCCTTTCATGATCTGTTTATTATACACGTAAAATATAATAAAATGAGATGAATGCTTTTATCCAGTGCATATTCCTGTCGTCAAAGATTGTTTCCCGGTATTCACTTCATTAGCACTCATCTATGAAGAGCGAAAAGGTTTCAGCCCAGTAAAACCCTGGTCAATTGATATAGAATGTCCGTGCCACTTACTTGAGAAATACTTGTGAGGCCGTGCCAGACTGAGTTCAAATGAGTGTTGAGGTCAATAAATGTATCACAAAGATGTCGAAGAAATGCCAGTGGCTAGCACTTCTAGCTATTTTCCATTCCTCTTCTAATCTCAGCTACGACTTTCTGACAGTGATAAAGTGGCCATTAAGAACTGGAGGCTTTGAAATCTAGACAGAAATGGAAAGGCCAAAATAACATGAACCATTGAAGGGACTTTCCTCCAAATTCATCCCCTGAATACAAACATCTTAATCTTAGAAAACTGTTGGGCTAGGCAAGTGTGAATTCCATACTTTGCTTAGTAAGAAATGGCCAGATAACAATAGCAATGGTTACTCAGCTGAAACATAAATGCTCATTTCCCCCAAAGAAGAGGTAACAAAAATTTGTTCTGGGATACACTGTAGTGTAATAGCCACTTTTATTAATGCTCATGATCTGTTTTAAATTAGCCTGTCCTAGGGAGTGGGGAAAAGAGATATATCTATGTATCTATGTATATATTTATGGATCTATGTCTATATCTATCTACATCTATATCTATGTATAGCACGATGGTTTGGATAATTGTACTGTGGATTTCTGCTGGATTATGGAAAGGAGCAGTTAATGGTTAATTTTTTTGTCTTCTTTCACTTCCCCCTTTTTCTTTCTTCTTAATTTCTTATGGCTTTTCTTCTTTTTCTTTCTTTTTCCAGTTTTGCATGCGTATATCTGGTAGTCTGAACAACTAGTCTAGGAGACAACATTATGCATTACAACAAATACTGTCAAATTCATATTCTTTTGTTTAGTGAAATTCTATGTTGTTTGTAATTTTTCTTTTTAGATACTATTTTATATTTTTTTAAAAAAATAATAAAAAAAATAACTTCTCCTTTCTGTATCTATCTGACTTGGATTATTTCAAATAATGCATTGAGACGCTCCCTGGTGGTCTAGTGGTTAGGATTCGGTGCTCTCTTAAATAATACATTGAATGAAAACATCCATACAGGATATACTGCAGAGACAAAATTCATTCTCCTTGCCACCCAATTAACTTAGGGTAACCTTTTCTTATACTAAGTTGTCTCGCCTTATTGGTAAACTCAGTATACTTGCTGTGCATGGGTTTTTTTTCTTCTTTTTTTTTCTATATCAATCAGAAGTTAAACTCATAACATTGTAAAAATGCGTTGTTTTGTGCAGGACTGTTAAATAAAATGTTTTGGGTCTCATTTATTCAGATGGATGAAATCAAAGCCAAGGACAGGATCATTTTTTCCCTGGAGAAGGAGCTGGAAACGCAGACAGGCTATGTACAGAAGCTCCAGCTGCAGAAAGAGGCTTTGGACGAGCAGCTCTTCTTGGTGAAGGAGGCTGAGTGTAACATGAGCAGTCCAAAGCGGGAGATCCCAGGCAGGGCAGGCGACGGCTCGGAGCACTGCAGCAGCCCTGTAAGTCCCCTCACATTGGTGGCAGCGGAGAGGAGGAGTCATCTTTTATTTAATTCTCAAGCTTTACTTTTCACTTAAGCTCTTTTCCTGTTTGCTACAAAGAAATCAATTCTACCTCCTACTATAAAACTGGCCAGTACCTTGGGAACAAGGTTTTATAAAAACCATAGACAGCAAAGTGGTTAGCACTGCATTAACAGATCACATGAGAATTACAAATCTCTTTATTTCCCTCATAGAATTCTTCTAGCCAAGTGATACTTGTATAATCTTAAGTTCACTACAAGAATCATAAATTCAATGAAAAGGCTTGGCTTTTGCCGAGACTGGTCATTTTCCTTTATGTGAGCCATTGGGGAAAGATTGGTAAAGGCAGTTTTCATCTGCAGGGGTCAAACTGGATACCTGTATAAAAGACTAAACCTTTTATAATCATCCTGTGAAAGCTAGTAGGGTGATTGAACTTGCCATTTCCTTCCCTCCATTGTCATCATTTTTATGAGAAACATTATTTTCAGATGTACAGCAAGATAAAGCAGTTCATATATGGCTGGTTATCACCTCTTGTACCTTTCAACTTCTTTAGCTGCTAAAAAAGAAATGAAAATGTATTATTTAAGAACCAAGAAGAGTTCCAAGGTACTACTTAGAACAAAGTAATGAATAACTTATGAATTGGATTTCAAGATATATATATATATACTCAATAGATGGTAGGAAGTATACTGATCTAGGATGTAAGTTATACAACCTGCACTGTAACAATAATTCTCTGAAGTATGGAGTATGGGTTTAGCCTCAGAGTCCTTGGTTCAACTTCTGGGTCTGCCATTTACTATGTGACCATAGGCAAACCATTTAAGGGATCAGAGTAGCCAGATAGATAGATAGATAGATGATAGATAGATAGATAGATGATATATATATATATATATATATATATATATATATATATATATATAAAGTGTGCTTATATATGATATATTTATATATAATATATATGATGTTGACCACTGTGCCTGGCATATACTTAATATTCAACCCATATTAGTTCCTGACATACTGGTTTTAGTCCTGTGATCTTGCATGTGTTATGACTTCCCTAAATTGTACCTGTTCTGCTAAATCTGCTTGATTATTATGCATCTAGGGATCTATAACTGTTCTGTCAACAGAACAGCACCATCACAATGAAAAATGGTGATGGACTTGCAGGTATGTGATAATGGCAATAATAGTCCCGTAGTCCCTAGAACATAGAGTTAAACCATGACCGTGTGTAAAGGGATTAATGGTAATTCCACCAGCAAGAAAGCCAGTTGCACTGGGCAGACCATTTTAGTGCATCCTACCCAATAAATCAGTCCTTCTATGCATGAAGCAATCTGCCCTTACCTCCTCATCTGTCCCCTCTGTGGCTAAGCGTGACAGCAGCACAGCTCTCTGAGCTGGGGAAAGTGAAGTGCAGCAACGACAGAAGCGCTGCCTCCTGGACCGCATGCAGTCCCACAGGGCCTTGCCCTCCCAGCTCACACTCTGATGTGCTGAGGCAGCTCCGGTCGCCACCACCCCTGCGCTGAGGCTGGGCTCCAGGAAATACCTGCCACATGGCATTCGTCTGCAATTCCAACCATCCTTGGTCTTCAACCCAACAGATGAATGCTGGTGATAGAAAAGAGTGCACACTTACCCATTTCTCAATAAGAGAACCTTTTACTGTCACCTCATGAGCCAGATAAAGGGAACTTAGCCTATTATTTTCATAAGCATTATTCTAACACTGTGAAAGGTACTTATAGATATTTTAATTTTCATGTATAGGATTTGAGAAGAAATCAAAAAAGAATAGCTGAATTGAATGCCACTATAAGAAAATTAGAAGACAGGAATACCCTGCTTGGAGATGAACGAAATGAATTGGTGAGTGCAACTCAGAATGACTTTATTTTCTCTTAAGTACAATGATTTAGAAATGTAAGCCATGAGAGTATAAATTGAGTTATAGAACTACAGCCTAATAGAGAAAACTCCATGCATACTAAAAATACTGTTCTATAAACATTCACAAAGTGGTACCCTAGAGTGTACTCAGATGAATAAACAGACAGTTACCATGGTCTCAGATACTTCCCCTCTTGGGCCACTTGCATTCACCATTCTTCTAACAGATAACCCTGGGTTAACTTCTATCAATCTCCATGTCTATAACTATTTTTTTTGTAAATTCTCTATAAATGAAATCCTATAATGTTTAGTCATTTTACCAGGCATTTTTGCTCAGCATTGTTTGTACTGTGTGTAGGACACATCCATTGATATTGCTCTATAGTCTTCAATTACTATTATGCAATATGCTCACTTATTCTATCACTGAATGATATTTGTGTCTTTCTAAACATTTTAAAGTTTTTTTGTAAGAAAATATATGCACTCTGAAACCATAACATTAAGTGAAATAAATCAAACACCCAACTAAAATATCACATGATTTCTCTTATATGAGAAAGCCAAAATGTAAGAAGAAAAGTAAAAGGTGGATAGTAGGCAGTAAAAAGATATTTCTTTCTTAAAGGGGGAGGGGATAAATCCACATGTGTAAACATCAGACTGTTTCTTTAGTGTGAGAACCTGAAAGAGAAAAATAGAATCTGAAGATTACAGTAGGTACTAGGAAAAGGGAATGAACTTGTTCAAAAGGAAGGCATTTCTGAGTTGAGGAGAAGGACAGGAGAGGGAGTTGGGGAAAGAGATATATCTATTTATGCAAGCAGGATGGTTTGGACATCTGCACTGCAGATTTCTTCTGGTGCATGGAAAGAAGCAGTTAGTCCCTAACTTGTTTTGTCTTCTTTTTTTTCAAATCTTTTTTCATTTTCTCTTATTTTTTTTTCTGTATTTTAAGGAAGGGTCTATAGGTGTTCAGGGTCTCACTAATAGATCTGACTTGTAGTGATCCACCTGTTTACAGCCTCCCAAGAGCTGGGATTACAGGTGCGCACCACCACACCCAGTCTCAGTTGCCATCTCGGCGTGTCCTGGGGGCAGGGCCGGCATAGCAGGATCAAACCCCTGGTCCTGGTGTCTGCTTGTCCGCGCTTTAATCCGCTGAGCTATTTGGCCGGCCCTCTTCTTACTTTCTCATATGTTTTTTCTCTTTCTTCGTTGCAGTTTGCATGCATGTATCTGGTAATACGAGCAGCTAATTTGAAGACAACACTATGCAATACAGCAATTACTGAGAAATTCATATTTATTTGGTGAAATTCTTTATCATTTGCAATTTTTCTGTTTTCATTTTATTTTGTATTCTCTTTAAAAAATTAAAAAATACATAATGGGAGGTGGAAGAGAGGAGAAGGAAAGGGAAGAAAAGAAATTTAAGATGTATTATATACATGTACCAATTCTCCATAAGTAATATAAGCATTATGTACCCAAAAAATGCACTACTAATAAAACTGGAAAAAGCAAAGGAAAAACAAAGCAAACAAAATTGGTGCCATTACATGTGTTTGGTGAAAATATATATCCATTTCTGGAAGGACTATGAATTAATGGTCATAAAGAATATGTAGTTTGGGTAGTTATTAGAATTTCCTCAAGTTGTTACAATTTAAATTCCCATCAACAATGCACAAGACTTACAGCTTCTTCATGTCCTTGCCAATAGACAAAGAAATTGTTATTTCTTTGAGAAATTTAAATTTCTTTTCTTCCCCTTTCCTTCTCCTCTCTTCCACCTCCCATTATGTATTTTTGTAATTTTTTAAAGAGAATACAGAATAAAATGAAAACAGAAAAATTGCAATTATTATTTTTAGTTATTTTGGTAGTGATGAAAAATAATTTTATTTTTATCACTGCTCATGGGATTGTATAACATTTCAGTGATCCACTGGCCTCTTGGATATGCTTCAAGCCTTGCCTTATCATTGTGATCATTTTCTATTGTGCTGCTTTTTCTATTTTTCAACATTAGGGCTTGTAAGGAACATCTGTAGAATATTTAAAATAGTCTGGTTTGTGTCTTGTTTTATTTCAATTTTCGTTTGTTGTTTTTTTTATTTTGGGGGCTGTAACAAGAATCAAAATCAGGTCCTTGTATGTTCTAGGCAGGTGCCATGCTGCTGAGCTGTATTCACTGCCCTTATGGCTCCTATTTTTACATTTTCAATGGTGTTCTTACATAAAAGAGTTATTTCCACAGTTTTATTTTAAACGTGCTTTTTTAAGGCATCTTCCCACCACTTTTGGTGTGCCATAAGGTGCACTTGATTTCAAATCTCTTGTTCTTTGATTTCTGTGTACTTGGAAGTGTATGGGTTAATTTCTAAGCATTGGGAGGTTTTTGCATTATCATTTCTTTTTGGTACTTTAGGGAAGGGTCTATGGCGTGTTCAGGGTCTCACTACTAGATCAGACTCATAGTGATCCACCTGTTTACAGCCTCCCAAAGCTGGGATTACAGGTGCATGTCACCACGCCCAGTCTCAGTTGTCTCTCGGTGAGCCTCAGGGGCAGGGCTGGCACAGCAGGCTTGGGGATGGAACCCCCAGGCCCTGCGCCTGCTTTCAGGTGCTTTAATCTGCTGAGTCATTTGGCAGGCCCTATCACTTTGTTAATAATTTCTCCCTTACTTCCACTGTAACTGAAGAATATGCTTCTTATTATTTCATTTCTTTGGAGAATGTCAGCATTTGCTTTATAGCCCCAACCTATGATCAATTTTGATCATAGATCAATTTTAGAAGCATTTCATATTCACATGAAAAAAAGAATGGATACTCTACAGTTATTGTAGCTTAATTCAAGTTTAAGTGATGTTTAAGACTTTCTGTACTTTCTTGGTCTTATTCAAACTTCCTTCACTGATGTTTTTGTCTGCTTATTCTCCCAACAGATATGCCTGTATTTCTCAGTTCTGTCAATTTACTTCACATCATTTTACGACAAGCATAAAAATTAATATTTATCATATGTTTTGGCATAAGAACCTTTTATTATGAAATATATATTCGTGTGTGTGTGTGTGTGTGTGTGTGTGTGTGTGTGTGTGTGTGGTACTGGGGAGCACACTCAAAGTTCTCCAGGACTTACTTAAAGTCTATCTGTTATTAGTTAAACTATATTAGATTTTTTTTTGTTTTAGTGCTTGCACAAATATATATGTACATATAAACACTAATATGCCTGTATATATGTATGTGTGTGTGTTGTGTGTGTGTGTGTGTACAAATAGAAATGCTATTTACTTACAGTCTCTCTGCTTCATTTAAGGTATATTTTTCAAAAAAGAGCATTTTGTTTGGTGTAATGGGACTAAAATTATTCGTATATGTTATGTTAAAATTATAGCTATTCCTTTCGCTTTGTGCTTATCTGCATTGTCTGTGAATGTTATACATTAATACAATTTAAATATTCAAAATATTTTATTGACCACAAGAAAGGAGACAAAGATTAAAATAATGAACTTTAGTGGAATAATTTATTTGTCCTTATATGAAAGAGGTAAAAGATTAAAATAATGAACCTAGTAGAATAATTTCTTTGTCCTTATATGTACTCAATGTTTAATGATTCAAGATCGGATGTTTACAAACTGAGAATGAGGGCAGGGGATGCAGCTTAGCAACACTGTGCCTGCCTGGCAAGCACCAGGCCCTACGTTTGATTCCTGGTATCAAAAATAACCACCTCAGAGTGATGTCAAGTTATTTATGAAAATAAATGTATTTTTTTGGTCTTTGATATAAAATGGGTGTTGCAAGGTCAGGTGGGGACAGAGTTGGTACAGTGCTGTTTCAGAGAGCCAAAGCATGCTATTTAGTTGTTCATAGTAGCTGTCTCTTACCGCAGTCCAGTCATACAGTACCAGGTACAGCAGGGAGTGCTTTGTAAGACATCTTGGTTATTTCTGATCCACTCTTCCCCTCTCCTTGCTTTAAGTAGCTCTTTCAATACACATTCTCAATCAGAAACACTAATGTAAAAAGAAAGAATTAGTCATAAAAAATTTAATATGAAATTCCCTTATATACAGATAGGTTATTCATAAAAATGTCACTTAAGCAAGAGTTTTGGGAGGCTGTTAACAGGTATTTCAAGAAAACATTCATGAATTTAGACCAGTGGCTCTAAATGAGAACCATGGCTGTCACAGTCAGGTGCTACCAGCATTTAGGGGCCAGAGGGACAGGGACATTCTTCAAGGTTCTCTAAGGCAAAGCAAAGTATTTGTAAATATTTAGCCAAAAGGTCAAAGCCTTTGAGGTTGGAAAACTTTGTCTGAGTTCAAAACTGAGCAAACAAGAACATGTGGTTCCTCTTAGTTATGGCAAGTGAATGTGGAATCATACTTTGTCTAGGCTTTATAACAATTAGGTACAATATTCTTAAACACAGAAATCAATACAGGTTCAAAAGTATACAGTCTTATTTTTGACATAGTTGTTCAACACAGGTTCCTTAACAATAAAGAAACCAGTGCCATATGAAGCAAATTTCAGCAAGGACTCTGAGGGAGAAGAGAGCTTGGAGACAAGAGGCTCAGGTTGCAGGCCTGGTTGTTACTGCAATGACTGTGAATGAGACATTGTTTTATCTCTCTGACCCAAGGAGAGGCCATTTCAGGGTTAGGGATGGGGCTCAGCATGCTGGGGACTCTGAGGTAGGGGGAGAAACAGGGAGTAGAGAGAATTCTTGCTCCTGAGCATTTCCAAAAGCACTATTTCCGCAGCACCTGCTACAAGGTAATCAAATAATACAGGGCTATGAAAGTTGGGGGATGCAAATAGCTCAGCAGATTAAAGCACAAGCAAGCAGGTACAGGGCCTGGGGATTAGATCGATGGGCCAGCTGTGCCAGCCCTGCCCCCAGGGTGCGTTGAGACAGTGATTAAGACTGGGTGTGGTAGTTTTTGGGAAGCTGTAAACAAGTGGATCATTAGGAATCTGATCTACATAGTGAGACCTTGAACACCCTGTAGACCCTTCCTTAAAAAAATAGAAAAGAAAGAAATAGGGGAGAGAAACAATGAAAACTCACTGAAAATAAAGCAATCAATCTGCTAAATGGAAGATGGGCATGTTAGTAACCCAGACTAAGCGTGCAGCAGACCAGGGCACTCGCCCTCCCACCAACTGACTCCCCCCATCCCGAATCCCTCCAACTGCAAGAGACAAATCCTAATTTATCTCTTCCCAGTTAAAACGTGTGCGGGAAACTGAAAAACAATGTAAACCTCTCCTGGAAAGAAATAAGTGCCTCGCCAAAAGGAACGATGAACTCATGGTGTCTTTGCAGCGCCTGGAAGAGAAGCTGAAAGCCATCACCAAGGAAAATTCAGAAATGGTGGGTGTTACAGACTCTGCAAAACCCAGCTTCCGTCCTTGTTTCCTCCAATAGCCTCACTCACTATTTTCTCTACTTAGTTTTAAAATGCAATGCTATCTGCATTTGCCCTTATGTAAGCAAGGGGGGGGGGGGGGCTGAAGGAAGATGCAAGCTAAGCTCATTGCCTTTGAATGTACGAGTACATTCTAAAGTGCAGACCTCTAGCAGCGCTTCCAGGAAGGTGCAGACACATCAGGCATTAATGTGTCTGCAAAGCCCCAGACTCATCTCAGGATTTCATTAAGGTGATCTGCAAACCTGTATGGACAGCACACCTTGTCTTGTAAGAACTTGTATGCTAATTGTGAGATAGATGCCATCACTTGTATTTTGTCAATGGATGAGTGATATACTAATTTACTCCTGAGCAAACAGCTATAAACATCCTCAGAAATAGGTATGAATATCCTCAGAAACAGGTATAAGAAGATCCTTATAAAATTTTTAGTGATGTCAATGTATTATAACAGGTAAAATGCACTTCATTGTTTTAGCTGGTTTGTGTAAAATTGCCCAATCAACATTCAAATTTAGTAGGACTCCCACAAGATTTCTAGACAAGCGAGTGACTGAAATGTGCAGTTTTTTAAAGTTTCTTCCTCTAATTTTCTCTTTTCTGTTTCAGAGAGAAAAGATAACGTCTCACCCACCTTTGAAAAAACTAAAATCTCTGAATGACCTTGACCAAGCTAATGAAGAACAAGAGACAGAGTTTCTGAAACTTCAGGTCATTGAGCAGCAGAACATTATTGATGAGCTTACAAGGGTATGTGGTGATGCATTTGTAGGTTCTAAGCTTTCTCAAGCACAGGTAGCCACCAACCCAACACACAATGGAGTAATTTAATAATTTTGGCTTAACCCCAGAAGCCCAAGTTCATAAGCTTAGTATATAATTATGTTCAAAAGGTTCTTCCAGAATGTTTTATACTATTTAACTCCACTATACTTTCCCATTTATGATCCCTTTTCAACTAATTTGTTAACAGTAATAATGACTGCAAAGCACATTAAAGGAAATTTCAAATTTGTTATTATGCCACTATATAGGGTGTGTGTCTTCTAATTGTTTTCTATTATCTAGGCCCTGCAGTTCAGAGATTAAACATGTTGCTTATACTAACAGCACTGCGTACACATCTCCCAAAGTTAATCAGTGCCTAGCATATAGATCGAGTTTGATTAATACTTTTTTTATAAATAGCAACATTTCAATCAAGTGACAAGCCTGGGACTCTGGCCTAGCCTTTCTGGCAGTTACTCTCATTCCTAGAGTAATTACTGCTCCTGTTTGCACTGGGCTGAAGCACACGCTTCCAGCACCTGAGGCCGCTCCGTGCCTTAGGATTTTCCTCTTTGCCTCTCTGCCTTTTGCCTCTATTCTGAGAACATCATCTTTGGTCCAAGACCTGCAGAATGGAGGAATTAAGGGGAAGGGCTCAGGCCAACCTCCCGAGCAGGCGATCAAGGTGATCCATTGCTGTTGAGAGAAGGAAAGATTGTAGCTTCCATTTGAGATTATTTATCATTCATTTTTACAAAAATGTCTATGTTGGGTGTGTGCTGTAATGCCTATACTAGACCACCAGGGTACTGTAAGCATTAAATGTATACATTGTTAAAAGTCCTACTATATTGACCAAAATATTTTTATATTTTTACTTATTAATGCAAAAACATAAAAGAAAACCCTAAGGGCTGGCCAAATAGTGCAGTGGATTAAAGTGCCTGCAAGCAGGCACGGGGGCCAGGGGTTCAATCCCTGGGCCTGCTGTGCTGCCCCCTCAACCGCAGGTGCACTGAGACCATAAATGAGACTGAGCATGGAGGCGCACTCCTGTAATCCCAGCTCTTGGGAGGCTGCGAACAGGGGATCATTATGAGTCTGATCTAGTAGTGAGAACCTGAATACCCTATAGACCTTTCTCTAAAATACAAAAAAAAAAAAGCAAAAAAGCACGTAAATGTCACTGGCTTAAATCTGTTTTTTTTTCACTTGAAGCCTGAAGCTGGGGTTTCCTCACTTCAGTTTCATATTTACACATCTTAATAACAAATCTCACCTGCTCAGTAGTCTGGACATATATCTAGCTCTGAGCAGCTGTGTGTACAGTGTTTGGCTGCTTAAGAATGTCGGTTGATGGGCTGAGGAGACATCTCAGCAATCTAAGTGCCTGCCTGACAAACACAAGGACCCAGGTTCGATCCCCAGCGCTGTGTTATTCCAGCCCTCACACCAGCTAAAGCTGAGTTTATAGTGTGGCCCTAGGTTTCCCTGTTCCCTCGAAGACACCCCAACCCCAATCCCATTTAAATAACATCCCTGTCAAAACAAGCCCTTCCAGGAGACGGATTCTTCCAGCTCCTGGCCAGTGCATCCTGCCATGCCAGCCACCAAAACTGGGAGTAGTAATGCACACCTGTAAGCCCAGCTCTGGGGATGCTGAGAAAAGAAGATCACTACAAGAGAGATCCCAGCCGTGTAGCAAGACCCTGAAGCAAATTAAAAAATATATAAACAAACAAACAAATAAGTAATTTTAAAAATTGTCAAGAATGTTCATAAGGCTGGGCATGATGGCGCACACCCGTAATCCCATTACTTGAGAGGTTGATGCAGGAGGATTGCTGTAAATTTTGAGGCCAGCCTAGGCTACAAAGTGAATTCGAGGCCAGTCTCAACTGCATAGTGAAACTCTCTCTCAAAAAGAAATAAAAGGGGCTGGGGAGAAGGGCCTGAGTCCAATCCCCGATTTCAAAAAAAAAAGAATAATTTGGTTCCAGGGAGATGGCTCAGTGGAATAAGTGCTTCCTTGGCAAGCACAAGGGCCTGAGTTCAATCCCTGGTTCTGCAAAAAAAGAAAATAAGAGTTTTTCAGACTTTTTGTTTTTTGATGAAAGGAAGAAGAGAGAAAAGAAGTGAAACAAAGAATAGAAAAATTAGATGACTTCAACCAACCAGGTTGCCCTCTCTGGCATCCTATAAATGGTCAGCAATTGAGCTTTTTGTTTTATAAATGATGTAATGTAAAGAAAAAGGCTTTATTTTATGGTTTTTTTTAATATAAATTACAAAGTGACTTTGTATCTGAGAGCTGTGCTTCAGGAGAATATAAGTAACTATTTCTAAAGCCACTTGATGTGAAGCTCTGATTGTGAAGCTCTTGGGGCCACATAAATTATCAAGAAAAGTATAATTCTGTCACTCTGAAACACCTTTGGGGATCACAGCCAAAATGTGTAAATCAAATTTTCATTTTAAATAAAACCATGTAATGTGTCAAGGAAAAAACAATTTGTCTTCAAAAGGAAAAATAAAAAGGTAAATTTGTACCAACATTAAATCTCAAAATTCCACATGTGTTTTCTAGGACCGAGAAAAGCTCATCCGCAGGAGAAAGCATAGAAGAAGCTCCAAACCTATTAAGGTAAAGAGAAAATCAAACATTCAGCACAAACAGTCAGAGAGGCGAGGCTTGCCAAGGAATCATCCTGCTAACATGTAATAAATCAGATATTTCTGGACCACAGCAAACCTTGCACTCTATTTGCTAGAAGGAAGTCTTTCTGTATTTCTCAGAGTCTGAAAATTTGTTCTGGATTTTAACCTGAAAAGGTTTGCTTTAATATGACTTTCATTGAATGGAAAAGCCACTAGGTTTGATGTAAAAAGGCTTTTTCCGACAATGTGAAGAGTTACACTCAAACAGTGTGAAGGCAATACACAAGATTGGACATCTCTCACTGAATAACGTTAGAGTCTGTTGCGCACCTTATAACTGAGTTGTGTTTTACTGCCTCAGACTATAATATTGAGGACAGCACTCAGGACATTAGAGCATTGAGGCTCTAATGCTCGTGTGGATTTTCAGAGGCTCTGAAGACATTAGAGCATTGAGGCTCTAATGTCTTCAGAGCCTCTGAAAATCCACACGAGCATTCTTTGTTCATCTCTTTGTTTGATTCTGGCATTTATTGTTACCAAGCACGTCATTTAATTCAGACATGGAACTGAAAGACAAGACATAGCATTTGATCAATCCTTTCACATGGCTGGTTGGATTTTCTGTGCTTTGAGTACATTTTAAATACTAGAGAGTGTAAGTTGCATTAACTCAATCAGCACATACTTTTGAACAACAAAGAAACTATATTGTTTTGTAAGAATAACCAAATATTAATTTTCTTTGTATAAATCAGAAATGATAGGGGGTAATATTTTTAGTATTTTTGTGTTCATGCATGATATTTTTATTTTATTAAACAAGCATGAAGGAATCCAGTTTCTTACACAGATTTTCCTGTCTGTCAGTTAGCAGGGTTCTGACATACCCTCTTTCCCTACTGTTAATGATTCCACCTTTCCATTCAGAGGCCTGTCTTGGACCCATTCATTGGCTACGATGAAGACTCCATGGATTCAGAGACTTCGTCCATGGCCTCCTTCAGAACAGACCGGACACCAGCGACTCCTGATGATGACTTGGATGAGGTAAGGTCTCCCACTTCTCTGTTTTGTGTACCATTGCCACCAAATTTGTTCCTCCTTTAGAGGAAAAATCACTCCACTTTTCATCTCCTTCCCAACTAGCACAAAATAGTCTCATAATAGGAACCATGTCTATGACCACAGCTGACTTTGTCACCTCTTAAAAAATAGCAGCACCTGTGCCCTGTCACCCTTCAGCTCCATCACTTAAAGACTTCTTTCAAAACGGAATTTACTCTCCAAAAATCTTTATCAAAGAAACAGGTGAATGGAAGCATGACCCGGAAGGTTTTCTGGATATGGTCTAAGATAGGGCTTACCAAAGTTGGCCTGTGGCCCACCTTCATCAGAACGACCTAGGAGCTTCAATGGCAATGAAAACTGCTGCTGGCAAAAGCGTAATTCTTGACTTAAGATTTAGGCTTAAGAAATGATGTTTTTCACAAAATTCCTGGTAATTGTGTTACTATAACCTACACTGTAAACCGTAATGCCATGAAGCTATAAATAAATTGTGGATATAAGTACATAAAAAAGAAACGATAATGAAATATTGAGTACAATTTCCCCAAATTTGGATGCAAAATCTACTCACGAGTTCTCATTTGAATCTAAAGTTGGCTTATATCCGAGCCCAAATGGATAATAATTACAAAAGTACATTTAAGCAAATGATTCTTTTATTTAAATTAGCCTCTTACATCTTCTACAATGTCTGTCTTGACAGTATTTTAGTACCTGTGTTCATACATACATTTCAGAATTAAAAAAAGAAAAACAATATTAAAGCGAACCAATTTTAACTATTTTCAGTGTAAGAATGTATATACACACACACACACACACACACACACACACACACACACACATATTCTCCTTAGAACGAATGTATTTCTAGTGTATCACAAGCATATACCAACAAAAAGGGAGCAAATGCCAGATGTTACTATTCACATGAAACACAGTACTAGACATAACAAATAATTATTGGACTTTTTTTTCAACCCCAAGAGCTTAGCAGCTGAAGAATCTGAACTACGATTTAGACAATTAACGAAAGAATACCAGGCCCTCCAGAGAGCATATGCCCTCCTGCAGGAGCAGACCGGAGGCATCCTCGATGCAGAACGAGAAGCCAAGGTCAGTGCACAGCAGCAGAGAGAGAAAGCTGCAGATTAGTTTGGTGACAGAGGGACTCACAGGGAGTTTTAAATAAGAATTTAGATTGTGAAGATCAGCTAGGAAGACACTTCTGTCATAGAAGCCTTTCTCTCTCACTTGTTGACTGCTAACACAGGAATGGGACAGAAGGGACAGTTTTACTCATTGACTTCTGGAATTTTGATTTTCTCAGGCTCAAGAACAGTTGCAAGCAGAGGTGCTGAGATATAAAGCCAAAATTGAAGACCTGGAAGCAACACTGGCTCAGAAGGGTCAGGTAGGCATTTAACTGCTAGCTCTTCTGCAGACACGCACCTCCCACCTGACCATGCTCTCCCTCACCCTGTGCATGGACGCACCCAGGACACAGCTCAGCTCTCCATAGCGGCCCTTCTCAAGCCGTATCAGAGTTTCAGCTCTGTATTCATGTCCTTGGTGTGTTTTCTGGCCTGAGTGCAAACTCAGACACAACAAAAAATGAGGTTGGGCAAGAGGGAAAGAAGGCCTGATGACAAGGAGCCCATACAAGTAGCCTAGAGTTGTCACCAACTGCCAAGACAAAAGGCCACACCCCACCCCAGCTGCATTCTTTGCCTCTATGCTACATTTATGGTTCTGCATTTTAATGTTTTCCATTCATATGTATCCAGCCTGTGTGCATTCTGACCCTTTTCACTTTTTGCCTGTGTGGTCACTTCTGAGTCCCCGGAAGGCTGGTCCTGGATTATTCAGACTCAAAAGGGAAAGGTAGCAAGAGACAATGGAAAGGGGTGAAGTCTTGCTGGCGGCTTCGGCTCCATCAGTTTCAAAGAAGTTGCTAGCATGGGTGGGTGTCATTTATCAATCCTTGGGAAGCAAACAAAACTCTGAAAAGAAAAGAGCTCCGGCCAAGTGGTTTGAGGACACATGCTCTTTCGTGCCACTCTGAAATGCTGACTGCACAATATTCTTTGTCAAACAGGACTCACACTGGGTAGAAGATAAACAACTTTTCATTAAGAGAAACCAGGAGCTTTTAGAAAAGGTATGTTGGGCACAACACCCTAACGGGGCAGAGGAGAAAATGCTGAGCAATCCAGGAGCAGCAGGGGGTGCTCTCAGGAGTGGCACAGGGGCCAGGGAAGGGGAGGCTTTTCTGGTGCCGCTGTGTCCTTTGCTGAGTGCTCGACTGCATTCCCGTCATCACCATCACCATTGGTTAAGTGGCATGTGTGCATGGCTCCGCGCTGCGCCCTGTGCAGACTTGGAAGGATGTGATCCTTAAGACCACTGACTTGTTAACCATGCATATATATATATATATATATATATATATATATATATATATATATATATATATATTGTACACACATATATATTCACCCACATGTACACGCACACATTCTGGGTGGTTATTAGCCTTCAAAAAAGGTGAATATTATATTATTATATTATATTATTAAATACTATATTGTGGAAGGAAAGGAGAGAAAAGGACTCTAAGGCCATGTTCAGTTTAGCAAAGGCTATATTCTCACTTTTAATTTTTTTTCTAAGCTCAGCCTTTTTTATTGCTTTTTAAAGAAATTTATTTTAGATGCATCCAAAGAACAAAATAGCAGGTCCAGAAAATTAATCAAAAAATCAAGATAGAAAATCATGGTTTAGGCCCACTAGATGCAATCAGTTTTGGTTGTTTGAACATAGGCTTTTGGTTGTACATAAATTTAAAGAATACTTTAAGTCAGGTGCCTTTTTTTTTTGGTTTTTAGCTTCTACAAATCTATCAGAAAATAATAAAATCACCTTATAATGTCCTTGACAGAAGAGAACTTGAAAGCCCACTTCAGTAATGGAAATGACTCTGTAGGTCAGTCAAGATTACTTCAGAGTTATTTCTGCCAATATTTTCTATGCTTGACAAAGAATGAAAATCAGTCACAGTGGAATAGGTTTGCATGTCTGCCCTCCCCTCTGGCCTGGCTTCCCCTGTCTTACTTTTTGCATAGTGTGAGACGAAGCCGAGGTCCCATGGGGGTAGGTTTCCAATGTTGAGAACTGGTGCTACTGGGGCAATCTCAGTTCTGATAAAGAAACCTTGTTGGCCTTGGTCTCAGCGGGCAAATTGAAATCCCTAGAAGCAGAGATCTCCTCACATGCCACCTCACTATCTAATACAAGATTCTACAGAGCAGATTCTCTTTCACAATTTTTATCAGCTTCTACAATCTTAGGAGAGTCCGTACACCACAAGTTACTAGAATAAAAATTATTGACTCAGTTACATTAACTAATGCCACATAACTTTTCACTGAATATCTTTCTTTGTGTTACCATCTGGTAACAAATGCTATTATATTTCTTTTTCATAAAAAATGATTCCCAGTAGGTCTTTGACTTATTTACTTGTTTGTTTCAAAAAGGAAATTTTTGAGCTGTGGTCTCTTACAAGCAAACAAAAGAAAAAGTGCCTCTAAAACTAAATGTTTTATTTTAAATTTTTAGGTTTGGGGGAATAAAATTCATCTATCAATTTAAGAAAAGTATTTCCATTTGTATTTAATTCAAAATGTTAAATTGTATTATGCATATCATCCATTCTTATGACTACTCTAAAAGGAACTCCCAAACCTGTTGTGGTTGGTGAAGATCATATGACTCCCTACATCCAAAGATGCAGCAGAAGTAAAGTTTACCCAAGGGGGAGATATAGTTGAGTACATGTAACTAAATTCCATGCTTCATGGGATTGTACTAGTGGACCTATGAAAAAGTCCACAGGGAAGCAGAAAGAATAGCTGTCATCTCAGAATGGGTGGACCAGAGAAAGCTCTTAGAGACATTAGACCTTAGCATTCAAAGAAGTGAAGGATTTCCTGTGCAGACAGGGGGGTGGGAGCCCTTTCAGAGAGGTGATGACACGGGGTAGCTGAAATAGCTTGCAAGATCGATAGCGGCTGCTACATCCTATAACTGGAAAGCTAGGTAGTCATTACTTCAGTAAGGGTTTTCAAATCCATGTTAAGGAGTTTGGCCTCATCCTATAGACAACTGGAACTGCACAGAATTTTGTACAAGAGCTGTTTTAGAACATTACTGTAGTTCTTGCTTCAGCAGCACAGGTATCAAAAGTGGAGCAATACAGACACGATTAGCATGGCCCCTGTGCAAGGGTGACATGCAAGTTCATTACAAGTCCCATATTTTTTAAAAAAAATTTTCGTACCTTTAAAAATTTCTAAGGTAGTAATTATCAAAAGTTATCACCATAGAAAAAGTCAAGTGTTGGAGGTAGGGACACATTAGTTGATATGATCTAATTATAGAGTGTATTTACAAATTATAACATTATTTTGTACCCTATAAACCTATACAATTACAAGCTGTGAATCAGTAATAAGGAAAAATTTATGTGACAGAAGTCATCTCCAGAAATGAGACAGGTCAGGACCCTCACACTTTCTACTCAGTCAGGTTTCAGTACACTGCTCTGACCCACCACGATTCACTATTCACAGGAGGCCTTTATCCAGAAACAGCCAGATATCCTGCATTTTTCTCCTTGACTCAGAAAACCCAAGGGAAGGGATGCCAGAGACTCACTTTGCTCACATCTGTGTGGAATTCTTTCATGGTTTATTCACTGGGTAAATGAACACTAATCCATGCTTGCTTTGCAAAGTTGCATTTGCTTTGTGCAGTACTCACCTAACTTCAGGATTTACTTTATTAGATAGAAAAACAGGAGGCAGAAAATCACCGGCTACAACAGGAACTGCAGGATGCCAGAGACCAGAATGAGCTGCTGGAGTTTCGAAACCTAGAGCTAGAAGTAAGGAAATGACGCCCACAGTAAAAGTAATCGTTCAAAGCATGCACCAAGCTCATTAGGAGCCAGGGGCTGAAGCAGGCATTTCATGTTCTTATTCTTTTATAGACTTTCTCAAGATCTTCTGGATGAGTTAGCTGAGGGAGGGTACATACCTCCATCACTCAGTTAGTGAGTGGAGAACCCTTAGGGAACTCAGGACCATCTCCTCAAACTGTGTTCCTCACATACAGTGTCCTTATAGAGGAGTCTCATGAATAGTCTTGAAATACTTCAACTAACAGATTCAAACTTTGTCATTATTTCATTGATAGTTCATAATGTCTATGTTTCATTGAAGTTTGATTCATTGAAATTTTGCTTCAAGGATTACATTTTGAAATGTCCTGCATAAAAGTATCTGCCAGTTAAATTTGAATTTGTGAGCCCATAATGTAGCACGTAATGCATTTATTACAAAAGAAGGTTAAAGAGTAATGTAACTTATCTTAGGAAGTAACTTGATTAATTGGGCCAAATTTTTAGCATCTGTTTTGGAGTTTTGTTTATTACATAAAACACACAAATAAAAACAGTTTTCAATTATAACATACAGAATCTAGTGCAGGATCTGGCCAAATGTATACTGATATGTGAAAGTAGAACCAAAATTCCCATTCCATTTTTCTGTCATTTTGCCAGTATTTTCTTCTGGAAATTGTTTCAAATTTGATTTGGAGATAAAGTTAGCAGCTGGTATGCTTCACTGAAAGAGAGTAAGTGATTCTGCAGCCTACATATCTGCTCATAAAGAATGAGTGGATTAAGTATGTGAAAGGCTATTTGCTACGATAAACCCTCACAACAAAACTACTTTGTGATATCTGAAAGTTCCAAATATTCATATAGTTTGAATTGGAACAGCATTTCCCTTATCGAAAAGATTGCAAGAATAGATGACATTCTAATTTTTCTTCCATATCTGTAGTTAACTAGTCAGGTTTTTTTCCATTACATTTAAGCATGAGCATTTTGAGTTTAATGGTGTACTGATAAACTTCAGAAATAGCTTACAAAGAGAACTAGGTTAGTGTTTAATTGCTTTTTGTAATTCTCATATTCTTCACTGCATTTCAAGGAGAGAGAGAGGCGGTCCCCTCCATTTAATCTACAAATTCACCCATTCTCAGATGGTGTGAGTGCTCTCCAGATCTACTGTATGAAAGAAGGTGTCAAGGTATGCAGACATTGGATCTTTTATGTTTGTAGAAATTAGAAAAACGGGGTACTCAGAGGGGAAGGATCCCCATGACATTTTTGTCTTCATCCACTGGATGTCTCTCAATATAAATGATATAGGAAATGAAAATAGTCACATTGGGAAAAAAAAAAGAGTCACATTGGTTGGGAAATCAGTAAAATATAAAATAAATGTGTGATGTGCATGAATGGCAATACCAAAGAATCTGGAAGCCATAATCATTTAGAATGGAGTTAACAAAGAATATTACATCCCAGTGGTACATACTGTAATCCTCTCCAGAAGCCAGAGGTAGCGGGATCAAAGTTTGAGTCCAATCTGGGCAACTGAATGACTTAAAAGCTTAAACACTAAAAAGGGTTGGGGACGCAGCTCATAGATAGATCTTGACTTGAATCCAGCACCACAAAAGAAGGTAAGAATCAACATATATATATTAAGATCATTAGCCTTAAGCATCTAGCAGAAATATGAAATAAAGTCAGCATACCAACAAGGGCATTTCAGGTTGCCAGATTAAACACATGCTTACTGAGCCTCTGCTCCAACTTGGAATTGCCTTTGGAATCATCTAACTCACCGTCACTTTGATATGTCTAAGGAAGGTTTTTCTCTCTTTTAAGAGGGTTTAGGCTTCTAAATTGTTGCTTGTTAGGTAGTACATAATCCTATCTCTAGCGCTACCAGAATATTTTTAAATACTAAAATTGGATCAAAGCAGCTGTTCCCCAGAAGACACTGCCCTCCAACAGAGCGCAGTGGCACCGTGAACCTTTCTTCTGGATGAGATGCCTCTGCCACTCCCGGCCTCTCCTTTACCTTCTGCATGGCCCTTCCTAACCCCACTTTGAGCTGCCAGATACACCTGCTTCTGTGGCTGCTCCCTAGCTATGAAGAAAGACCTAGATTTCCGTTTCCTGGTGGAGAGCTCTGCTACACTGCTGTTTGCACCTTAGTGTGAGGAGGAAGTGGTACCAATGAGGCTTCAAACGTGGGTGGGAAATGAAGTAATAACATTGTACCTGCTTGTCTCATTGCAAACCACTTTCTTGGTGTCTAAAGTTTTGGGGCTATGTGAAAATTTAAAAATCAAAGCAATTTTTATTCAATGTTGATTAAATAAAGAGCAATGGTATTTGCCTTTTCCTCTGCTCTTTAATTCTTAAACACATCACCAACAACCTAATCCAGAGGTTATAACTTCTATTCAAGGTAACAGTTTTCAATGGAGTGACACTTTTTCACACTCGCCAGGACTAGAGTTAAAACAAGCCTGTTCTCATAGGAAGAAATGCATGCTACCCATCTGAAATAATGGGCATATAGTTGTATACATGACAGGCAATACTCAACCAGACTAGCATTCCTCTAATTAAGAAGACATTGACTGTTATTTTATATTATTATTTTTTTCTTTTTTTTTTTTTTTTTTTTTTTTGTCTTTTTTGAGACAGGGTCTCACTGTGCAGTTCAGGCTGGCCTTAAGCTCACTTTGTAGCTCAGGCTGGTCTCGAACTCACAACAATCCTCCTGCCTCAGCCTCCCTAGTGCTGGGATTACAGGCATGTGCCCCCACGCCCGGCTGTATATTATTTTTATGCCTTCATTCTTTCATAACTGGAAAAAATTAGCAATTAGAAAATTAAAAGTTAATGACCATTTTTTTTAAATCCTTATTCATGCTACACACAGTCTCATTATCCTCCATATCATTCTATGAAACATGGTGTTATTATCTTCATTTGTATCTGAGAAAGTCAGAAAAGCTTTCCCAAGTTCACCTGACTTGTAAGAAGACAGCTGAAAACCACTTGTCCATGATGAAAAGCAGCCCTCTGAAGCATAGCCCCTGAGCACCTTCTGGCCCTGGCAAAATGTGAGGCTGCACGTGTGTACTTTGGCTTGAACCCACTCCCTTGATTTTGCAGGATGTGAACATCCCAGACCTCATAAAGCAGCTCGATATCTTGGGTGACAACGGGGTAAGTATGGTGAAGTATAGGTGCGGGAAAGGGACAGAGGTGCCTAAAGAGTGGTAAAACTCCTTCTCAGTCTATCCTTTGTAAAATAATAGCAAGTGAGATGCTATTAAAGATACAGCTCCCTGGAGAGAACCTATGATTTGTCACACAACCTGGCCAGCGATCTCTAGAAGGCAGTAGCAGAAACAGGACTGGCCAGCTGCTTCTCATGTGTAGGTCTCCAATGCGATTCCTGCCCAGATCTGCAATGATTAAATCTGGTTCCAGCTGACTGTTGCATAGAGGTCCCCAGCATGACAACTGCAAATGCTGCTAAATGCTAGGGTTGTTGCAGCTTTATAGAAATGGATCAGAAAGCTACTGTCTTTTTTCTTCCTAAAACATCCTTCTAGACAGGGTCAATGCATATTACTTCAGTGGGAGGGTCATCCTCGTGAGACGAGACGAATGGCAAGTGTAGATTTAGGAGTTACCTTTTTCCCTTGAAAATTATCACAAGAGGGAAGAATATCAATGAAATCCCCTCAAAACTGCTATGAAGAGACTGCTCTGCATTTCATTTCTATTTTTAATAACATAACTGTTGATAAAGTATGTTTACAATGACAAAAGTCAAACCAGTACTAGGGAGACATTCTAAATCACACTTAATATGCCTCTCGAGGTTTTGCATTCACTCTGTATTAGGAATCATTCCTATACAATAGGAATTTGTTAAATTCCCATGCATGCATGTGTAGTAGTCGTTGGTGGCAGTGGTTTTTTTCTATAACATAAGCATAGTAAGTATATCCATCTTTCTGGCTCTCCTATTTTTCACAGAATTTAAGAAATGAAGAGCAAGTGGCCATCATTCAGGCCAGCACTGTGCTATCCCTGGCGGAGAAGGTAATAATGGGTCATTCCAACTTCTTACACCATCTGTATGTCTTCTAACATTTAAAGAACAGCACAGAGTGTGAAGGACTCTTACTGAACCTGTGGTGAAAGTGATACGATGCTGACAGGAGGAGGGCATCCCTAAGAAAAGTCTCCTCCCTGATTTGGAATAGGTCATCTTTGCTATCCCCTTGCAAAAGTAATCTTAGGCAATGAGACACCTTCTGGAGTTGTTTTCCATCCATCCCTCCCACTGCGTAAACCGGTAAACTGGAGCACTGCTCCTCTTTGGATGTTAGAGAGCTATTGTTCCCTCCTGATTCCCTAATTTGGCGGGTTCCTCTGTAGTCTCAACTGAAAGCCTGACCCAGACACAGGGACTGTCAGGAGGAAAAGCAGCGCTAGTGTTGTCTGCCCCCTAGTGTCCAAACCTGGTAAGGGGTGGAGCGGAGAGAAGGGGAGAGCCGCAAAGATGAGCGCATAGTTGAGAGTGACGGGGACACACTTAGATCAAATGGGAACTGTACTCCTGAAAAAAAATGCCTAAAAGTCTTGTTGACAATTAAATGAAATGATGAATGAGTAATCAGCTTTCTCCAATTAGGGAAATGAGGGAATTCTGCAAGGCAAATGACAGTTATTTTACTCAAAGCAAGGACAGAAGGAAAAAGGGAGGACAAAGAAATTAACGGAATGGTCTCTCTTCATCATCTTCTTCCCCTGTCTCCATCTCTGTCTCTGGCTTCGTCTATCATTTACCCCATTCTGTTTACCTACAGGATGCTTCCATTTCCTTTTCCCACCTTTGCCTGGCTAAGTCCTAATCATTAGACGTCCCTGTACTTGGCAAAGCCTTCCTACTCCCTCGTGCCCAGTTAGGCTTCTTGGATTTTCCCCCAGTGACCTGTGCTTCTGCTCCCTGAGTTGTCCCGATTGTATCACGAAGGGCACTGCCTCTGTTGAATCCCCATGCGCCTCCTGCTGGACTCCAGCCCCATGAACGCAAATCTGGCATCTGTTCTCTCTCCCTTCTTTTCTCCTAACTTTCAACCTGAACAGCAGATCAAATAGGTGACCAGCAAGTGTGTGTTGAAGGAGTGAGTGAATGAATCTGTGGGATTTCACGGAGCAGTGTGCCAGTGACACAGAGACACAAACATGAAGCCCCAGGGGTTCTCTCATCATCTTTGGTACCGCATTATATGGTATTCAGGTCAGCACCATAAGCAACAGCAATCAGTGTAGACTTTGAATAACATGGGCTGCCCCTCCCATGTGTGCGGCTAAACAGAACAAGTTATGTGGGGTCTCTGTCACGTTCAATGTCAGTTTATACCTCAGGGGGCATAAGTAAGTATATGGGTTCTCGAAGTCCTAGTTACTCTTCTACTATAATCAGTTTTATAGGCTGAAAATTTATTTTTGTTCCTTATGTTCCCCCCAACCTGGAGTTAGTGTCAGTCATGGAGTCTCTTCTGCTTGGAAATGCTTCCTCCTTTTTTCCAAATATCTCTCTTTCTTCAGACCTTTATGCAACTGTCACTTCCTAGAAAGTCTAGCACAGTGGCTGATAGGTGAAGGGTGTCGAGGATGCACTTGTTGAATTGCATGAATGGTGTGTGGGAAGCTACTTATAGCCTTGGGCCCCAGTCTAAGATAAAAGCACTGTAGGTTTTCACATAAGTTCTCAGCTTTATCACCTAGGTGAACAGCACGCAGTGTGTGCAGCACATCGAACAGAAGTGTCAGATGCTTGTGTTTTCTAACCCCCTAGTGGATCCAGCAGATCGAAGGAGCGGAGGCGGCCCTCCACCAGAAAATGATGGAATTGGAAAGCGACATGGTGAGCATGAAGGCAAGGGGACAAAGTATCCACAGGGCCTGTGCCAGGCAAATGAAAAGGAATGTTGCCTCTGCCAGGGTCACCTACCACTCATGACTCTGTAATCTCCCTGCTAATTTTTGTACAGTGGGGTATCAAATATTTTCAAATTGTGTTAAGATGCACAATTTAAAATTTAAAACATATCCAGCAACTTCATTGTCATCTCCCAAAAAAGTATGTTGTATTTGGCCAAATGTCCAAAACTACAGGTGAGGAAAATAGAATGAGGTAGGATTTTTCTTAAAGTAACCTTGTAGTACATGTAATTATGAAGTGAATGTAACAGAGGATCTGAGACATAGGGAATGCTTTTCAAAGCTTCCGAACCACTTTGGGTAGCTGTTCTTAAGGAGAGACTTTCCAGAGCTGCTTCAGAAAGTGACAAGAAGGATGGCATCAGGGCATCCAGCAGGAATGTTTTGAGAGGCTTAAGATTAATACGTCTTTGGGCATGTGGTGCAGGACTATGATCCCAGTACTTGGGGGCTGCAGACAAGAAACACTGCAAGTCCAAGCTGCATCGTGAGACTCTGTGCCAAA
This sequence comes from Ctenomys sociabilis, assembly GCA_004027165.1. NCBI lineage: Eukaryota > Metazoa > Chordata > Mammalia > Rodentia > Ctenomyidae > Ctenomys > Ctenomys sociabilis. The sequence goes on along the minus strand of PVKA01011049.1, from coordinate 36,096 downwards.
TACACTTTAAAAAACGATTCATGTGTCTCTTACTGTAATAAAATTTTAACTGAGATGTTTACTATATCTTTTGATCAAATCTTGTCTATGTAAAAGATTTGAAGGGAGGTTCTAGAAGAGATATTTGCACACCCCTGTTGATAGTGGCATTCTTCCCAATAGCCAACAGGTTGCAGTGCTAAAATGTCCATCTTTGGGTGAATGAATAAACAAAATGCAGCATGTTTTCTAATATAGTTCAGCCTAAGAAAAGGAAAGATGGGTAAAAATAGGTGGTACCTATTTCCAGCACTCTTCAAGTTTGAACCTAGCCCAGGCAACATAGAAAGGTAGTGAGACCCTGTTTAAAAACAAAAACTAAAAGAGGGCCAGGAACACAGCCCAATGGGAAGGCCTTGGGTTCAATTTCCAATACCATGAAAAACAAAATAGTGGTTGGGGAGATAGCTCAGTGGCATAAGTGTCTGCCTGGCAAGCGCAAAGTCTAGAGCTCGATTCTGGCACATGCTGTGCCAGCCCTGGAGCAAGGAACGGTGATGCATTCTGCAATCTTAGCACTGGGGAGACTGAGCCAGGAGGATCACTGTGAGTCAGAGCTGCTTAGAGACACTCTGTATCCAATGAGTAAATAAACAGACAGGTAAATAAACGAAGTAGTAAAGAAGAACAAAAGGGAAATTATGGCAGGGTCTAAGGGGTGTGCACTTTGATAACACTGTGCAAGTGAAGGGAACTCATCGCAAAAGAGAAGCGCTGTGTATTTGCATTCATGTGAGCTCCTAAAGTAGGCAGACTCACAGAAACAGAAAGCAGACTCGCTATTAAGGGCTGAGAGAAAGAAAAATAGAGTTGCTTAATGGAAGTAGTTGAAGTTTGGCAAGAACTTGTGGGTAGCAGTTGCATGACCATGTGAATGTGCTCACAGGGCTTAATTGTTATACATGACAATTGGTAAAGTGATAAATTTTATGTTATGGATGTTTTAACACTTTAAAAAATTAGAACACAAAGTGCAGAAATTATTCTTAACTTGTAGTAATGTGTAACATTTTATAAGAAGACTTTGTAAAATTTATCATTACTATTTAGAAAAAGCATGTATTTGATTCCTACCAGGTGAGGGAATATGATAAGAACTGAAAGTCATATTTTTATGGCATGCCACAGTATATAAATTACTTGTTTGTATTTTGTACAAGGTCCATATTTTACCAAAACATCAGTCAAAACAAATAACAAAAACAGCTGGTATTCATTTACCCTTGAAACCTCATTAAACCGTGAGATGATAATATGCCAGTCTGCTTGTACCACATACTGCTCCTGTCAGGGGTGATCAGGAGCCCAAGGGGACCAGGAAAATCTATAGTAAGATGACTGCATCTTCTCAAAACATTAGCACAACCAATGTTTCTCTAAGGTTAAAAGAGGGTCTGATTCCTTCACTTAAAGCCCAAACAAATAATTGCCTTACCTAGAGATCTATGTTGCATACAAAAATACAGTTGCATGTGCTGATTGCAAGACACTCACTAGACAAAAAGCACAAGGGAATGGGAAAGAAGCCTGAAAGTATCAAACTTACGCCTGCAGCGCACTCCAGCTCTGTGCAAGGGCTGACAGCTCTTCACCAAGTGCCACTGAGGGCAGACTCGCCACTACCTTTCCAGTTGTCATTGGTTTTGTATTTGCAAACTGTAAGCACATGGATTTGGACAAGTATTCATGCTTGTTATGCAGTGCTGCTGCTAAGTTAGGCTTCAAGCCATTCTCACAAAAATGTCCCACCCCTACATACTGTCACTCTTGCTGCCCACAGACTAGGTCCGAGACCTCCTGCAGGTAGTTAAATCCCCAGGTGCTCAAGTCTTCCACAGAAGTGGTATGGTGTTTGCATATAACCAACATACATCTTCTTATATACTTTAAACCATCTCTAGGTTACTTATAATACCTAATGCTATGTAAATAGTAGTTGTATTATATTTTACAAGGAATAATGAAACAAAATATCTGTACATGCTCTGGACAGATGCAATTTTTTTCAAATGCTGTTGTTCATAACTGGTTGAGTTTCTAGATGCAGAACCAGCAAATACAAAGGGCAAACAGTATCTTCACAGATAGACCTATTAAATTTAATGCTTATCTTTTTTTTTAATGTGTCTGATTGTTGCAGGGTCTCACTATGCAGCTTGGTATTGTAGTGATCCTCCTGCTGTCAGCCTTCCCAGTACTGGGATGACAGGCATAAGCCACCACACCCAGACTCTGGCCGGCTCAGCCTGCCCTGGGGGGCAGGGCTGGCATGTGACAAGGGTGCTAGGATGGAACCTCAGATCCCTGCACTTGCCTAAGCTTGCCTAAGCAAATATTTTTGTCTGCTGAGCTATCTCGCTGGCTCTTTAACACTTATCTTGTCAAAATCAATACTTAATCACATCCCCTCAGATTGACATAAGAATCATTTAAAGTACCCCATGTGGAGTTTCATTATATTTTTTATAAAGCTTCTTTCTATTGATTTCCAGATTCTCTTTGAGACCATGAAAGTTGAACTATTTCCCTAACAGATAAAAATCTATGACTTTACAAAGACCAGTGATTTGTCTTCTGTTGGAACTTGAAAAAACAATAAGCAATGGAATTTATGTTTCACTTTCTGATTAACTAAGCTATCACTATGATCTTTTATTATAGGAACAGTTCTGCAAAATAAAAGGATATCTAGAAGAAGAACTAGATTACAGAAAACAGGCTCTTGACCAAGCATATATGGTAAGTACAACAAGCAACAGAAATCAAAATATTTATGTTTACATACAGAATAAGACATTTTAATTTGCCATGCCATGTGCTTAAGTAGATCATGCCATAAAAGTAGCATATGCATTGGTTTACAATTCTAGTTGTTGAAAATTATCTTTCTTTGCAATATGCTTCTAGCACTTCATAATTATACCTTGTCTTTTGAAAAATAAGAGTGCTATTAAAGTTCAGAGGAAGTATATTGGATGGAAAGGTATATTAAAGAAAGGTTTTATTAACTCTGATAGAGTTATTTGGAAGTCTAAGGTAGTGGTAAAATAACAATGTATTTGACATTTGTTGTACATATCTTAATTAACTTTTCATAGCATCCCTATGAAATGGAGGTAACATTCTTATTCCTTTCTTACATATGAGGGAGTAAAGCATAGGAAGGGAGAATTCTGCCCAAGTTGGTAAGTGAGCAATGTGTAGACCAGACTCCAGATGCTGCAGCCTTCACCCAGCCCAGCCACAGTGAGTGAGGTTGGGCTGCTAGAAAGACTCCATCTTTCTCTTTCCCAGAGAAGATTATGCTGATGAAAGATTACATTTTATCTATACTCTTCTAAATTCATACTGCAAGATTCCTTATACTAGATTATAGCTCATATTTCTTCTCTCCTTGTGCCCTGCCCCCCATTGAAAGAGTCATGAATCAACAGAAAGTGAACAGACTAGAGGAATATTTCAAGAAGTTGCTAGCAGAGGTTTTTATAATGCTTTCCTGGAAGGAGCTTGACTCACTTTTGGGAAAAGAAGGAGGCATCCTTTGCTGGTAACGAAGATGCATCAGTCTTCCCCATACAGAATGAATACAACATGCTGCTATTGTTTGATAAGAAACAAAAACAGTGACCATTGGTCCTAATGAAAGAATAAAAAAGCAAGTGATTGTCCCTCACTTCCCACACTTTCACACTTTTCTCTCTTGCCTATGCATAACAAAAATAAACTAGATGTTTTTGTAGCTCCAAAAATTATTGAGTCCTCATTAAAAAATAAAATAATATTAAAGAGTTGAGATTCACTAAATGAAAGGCAAGACCCAGAAGAGCACCCCATATTAGAGCATAGCTAGTTACTCTTGTGAAAGAAATAAGACTATAGATTTTGGCAACTGTGTGTACAGCAGATTTATAAAAACAAAAACCGATACATAGAGTTAGGAAACCCTTCAGTTATCAAAGAGAGGACTCAGAAAGAAATGCTCATGCTTGGGAAACCATGAATCTCAGTGTATTAAAAAAAAAACTGATCAATTCTAAGCCTCTGGGTCATTTTTGGATCATAGTTTCCAATTTTTATTTCAAGAAAAAGCATGGATAGCGCAAAGCTCTCCTCAAGTACAGAAGATTATTTGACAAGAAAATGCCGGTACTTTGTTGTTGAAAATCTATTTCTAATTTCAAGTATTTTGTTCCAACTCAGACCACTTATTTCTAAAAGTTGAGTCACAGCGTTAGATGTTTTCAAATGTCTGAAAGGCTGTCACGTGGAATAGATAAAACTTATTCTCAGTTACATGTAAGAATAGAAGATATAGTTGTAACAAAGGGCTTTCTAGAAAGTATATAAAATAGATAAGATACCAAGAAATTAAACAAATTGCCCTCACTAGAGTGGCTCATGTGTTGTCTGTATGACCTTTATGTGCTATCAGGAAGGGAATGTTCAGGAGGAGAGTTAGGGTAGAGAGATTTGGAATTGCCTGCATCATGAAGAGCGGAGGGACGAAAGCACCACGTACAAGCCCCCCACACACACACCTCCAGTGAGCATTCCCAGCACAACACTACAGCCCCGGTTCCAAAATTAGACTTTTCACTTCTCTTTGCCAGAGAATCCAGGAGCTAGAAGCTACTTTGTACAATGCTCTGCAGCAAGAAACTGTGATCAAGTTTGGTGAATTATTAAGTGAAAGACAGCAGGAGGAGCTGAGGACAGCAGTAGAAAAGTTACGACGGCAAATGCTGAGGAAGAGCAGAGAGTACGACTGTCAGATTCTGCAGGAGAGAATGGAGCTCCTACAGCAAGCCCACCAGGTGAGGCCTGAGTCCCTGCATCTGTGAGGTTAGTACAAGCCAGTGAGGTGTGGAACTAATGGCATCGTATTGAACAGAAGTGTAAAGAAGCTCAGACTTTCAAAGGCTCACCCCAAATGACTGTTGCTCTTCACCATTATTCCATACAGGATGACAATTTCATAAAAATTCAGTCTTGAGAACATTGCCATTTCAGAAGCATTGCACAGTGCTATCATTCTTAGAACTACTTTGTCATGAAATCTGAGCATAGTGGGAGGCTAAAAGCAGGAGGATCACAAATCTGAGCTGTGTAGTGATATCTTGCAACAACCAAATACATGAAAGAAAGAAAGAAAGAAAGAAAGAAAGAAAGAAAGAAAGGAAGGAAGGAAGGAAGGAAGGAAGGAAGGAAGGAAGGAAGGAAGGAAGGAAGAAAGGAATGAAACAAACTATAAAGCTACAGTTATGGTCTGTCTGTCCCCAAGACTGGCAGATATACCCCCAATGCTTTCATATATAGTTGAACTCATCTGTGATGTTTATGATTTATCTATACCAGTAAAATTCAAAACATGAGTCCAGTACTTATTTCCAACTAAATTCTTCATTCCAACTATTCATTCACATTATAGTTTGAAAATGAGAGATAAAACCTTTGTTAAAAAAGCAAGTTCATTAAGAATTCCAAAACTGAAAGTGCCAGGCTGGAGTGTCCAGTATTTAGAGCTGTAACAAGCAACTGGTATAGATCCAGTTGGGAATGTATATATGAAAGAAGACTCATGTGGTCATTAGAGATCAAGGTGAGTAGAAAAGAAATTGAAGTTATTTAATGACATCAATAAGAATAATTCATGAACATTGACATTTATCCCTCCCTGCAAGAAAATGCATCCCAGAGCTTTACGTGTCTTTAGAGTCTAACAGTTTACCCAAATCATCAGGAAACTCTGAGGTCATTTGTCCCAAAGGTGATAAACATGTCTATGTTTCTAACAATGTACATTCAGAATCCATCATGAGGTCTGAATTTTGACATCTTACCTAAACATTTCAAGGCTTTAGTAATAGATAAGAGACTCTGTTACCGCTTTGCATCCTTTACACATTCCTTCCTTTGATCAAGGGATGAAAGTGTCTTCTGCATAAATTTCATCTCTTCCAATAGCATTCAGTTTTTTAAAAAACTGGAAGTTATAGTGTGGAACTACAGAAGTTTTATTATTTAGACGCAGTAAAATGGAAAGAAACTGAACTTAAGGATTAAACAACAAAGATGACTTAAATAAGAGCAGGGACCAGGGTTTGATCCCTGGTTCCGCATGCCGCGCCAGCCCCACCATCGGGTGCGCTGAGCCGGCGATGCAGTCCGGGCGTGGTGGCGGGCGCCCGTAATCCCAGCACTAGGGAGGGAATAAAAGCAGGAGGATCACTGTGAATGTGAGCTGCATAGTGAGACCCTGCAACGAAAAAAAAAAAAAAAAAAGATGGAGAAAGGAGAAAAAAATGGGACAAAAGGAAGGAGGGAAAAACATGCAAGTATATATACAGGATTGCTGAGATGACTTTACTCATAATTTCCACCAGTTTTTGAAAATAGCAGCTAATGTTTAGAATTGTATGCTGATATGTGTGATCTGACCAACTATGTGGAGGACAGCATGTGCAGTGCAAACCCATGGTGGAACGCCTGTCATCTTGGGCAATGCCATTTCTAATGTCATATTAATTATTATACTTGCTTTTTACACATTGCTGTCCTCAATGGTTACAGCTACTTTCTCTTAATTCAACGAGAAGAAAGATTTGAAGTGTTTGTGGACAGGATATCATGTTTGTATCTTGTACTATGAATAACCACGAAGAAGACAACAATATGCAATGCATGGATTATTGAAACTGCCCTGCTGATCAGTTTTGAAAAAAATAGAATACATTTACAAATATTAAAATAAAATTGTACAAAGAACACAGGAAAAAATTAAGATTTCTTAAAATCTTTAAAATAATTTAAAAATATTTAATTATTTCCCTAATCATGCATAACTATATCTGTTAATCTGAGCAACAGATTTGATGAGAAAGTGCTTTACACCACTGAGCTATCTCGCCAGCCCTTATCATACATTCTTGCATTCTTGCTTATCATCTACTCTTCCACATTCCACTTGGGTCAAATCATGTGCAGATCTCTTCAGGTCCGTCACTAATTGGCTACCTCTCTCCCTAAAACCCAGATTGAGAACTTGCCAGTGGGTTTTTCTCTCCATTTATGGAAACTTCCTGGTCCCACCTGCATCATCATTTTTCACCTCCATATCTTTACTTGCCCTACTGCTTACCCTTAAAATGACCTTTAGTTGTCACTGCATGCATTCTAATTTTCCCATTTCTTCCCAGTCCCAGTTAATAATCTACCTTTTTCAAGGTCTTTTCCTTTATTAACAAAACGGAGCTTGCATTGCTGTGGGAAATACATATTTCATACCTTGCTACATATTTGTATGTAAATGTATACCAAAGGCCTGCTGGGTGCCAAGGGCTGGTAATTGTGATGGGGGAAAGAGTCAGCAAAGCCTCTGCTCTCATCTGTCTTATAGAAGGAAAGGAAAAAGCCACAGCACAAATGAACAGTAACCACTGCAGTTTCCAGGAGTGCCATAAGGTCTGTGAGGATCGTACAATATCTATGTGAATTTGGGGGTATAACTGGCCACCTTAGACCAACAGTCAAGGAGGCCTGGCTGAAGATATCTAAAACTCAAGGAATCACCTACACAAAGACCTTTGGAAATCCTCCAAAGGTAGAGAAATGATCAGTTTTGGGGTGAGCCTAAGTTTAGCACATTCAAGGAAACAAGAAGCAAAGGTCAGTGTGGCAGGAGTATACGTACTCAGAGAAGTTTGGTGGAAGCACAGTTAAGAGTTCTAAACAAAGGCCATCCAACGCAGGCCCTTGCAGGAGCTCAGGTTTGTTCTGAATTGCAGTTCTGCTTACTTTTTCTCTGTCCCTTACCAAGCTTCTTACTAAACTCAGCAAACTGCTGCAGTCATGTTCACATTGTAAAAGTCCTCATGGGCTGCTGAGAGTGGTGCAAGATGAACAAGGTCAGAGGCAGGAAGAGCAGGTAGTAAACTATCTTACCAGACCTAGTAAATATTGACAATAACTTGTACTTGACAGCAGGAAAGAAAAAAGAAGTGGGTAGAGTGGGAATCTTAGGAGCTAGATCACACTTCCTGTGGGCTTGTATAGAAAGCAAGTGGGAACAAAAAGATCATACAGCTGGGAACATAGCTCAGTGTCACAGTGACTGCCTGCCAAAACTTGGTACAAAAGCAACCATAATTCAAAAAAAGTCATGTTCACATCATATAATGTAGCATGATTAGTTCATTTAACAAATGTAGTGAACAGCTTTTCCATGCTAAATATTGTACTAAGAGTTGGAGAATGATAATAAACTTGTACGTGGCTTTTGCCACTTTAAACCTTTTCTTTCTCCTTAATTTTGTAGTTCCCTATGTTTTAAATTTTGTCTTCCCACCTGGAACCCCTAGTTTTTGAGATCAGGAACTAATTGGTGCCTCTGTTCTCCATTGCATTCAGCATAGTCTTGCATGTGGTAAAAGGTATCCAACAAATGTTGCCTTGATGGCCAAATAAAATTCTTCAGTAATCTCACATATCCATGTTTCTCTTCGTAGGACTCCTCCCTCAGCATCCAGGGGTTAGGCCAAGGAACTGCTTTCACACCCAAGGCAGAAGGGTGTGGCAAGCTGGTTCCTTTCCTGTGGAGCACAGGCAGCACCCCTAAATGTACAGCAGCACACGCATCACCCCACACCTGCTGCCAGATGCCTCTGTCTAGCACCCCCTGCCTAATCCCTCCAAGGTCCACGCCAGCCAATGATCTCACTCCAACCAAAGCACACACCACTCCCTCCTGCAGAGCCCTCAGTCTTTTCCTTTTAGAGTACATTTTCTCAAGCTTGGCACTGCCAAATTGACACGTTAGACCAGATAGCTATATCTTGGTTTAGAGCAGGGATGGTGCTGTGTGTTCATTCCAGGTTATTTAGAAACATCCTTGGCCTTTACCTCTCAGAAGTCAGTTGCAAACACCCTAATTTTTGACAATAAGAAAAGTTCATGGAAGAATCATGATGTGTGTGTATGGACAGTACAGTTGGGATTGATAACGCTGTGCTTCTACATAATTCTATGAGGGGCAAAATTTGCACTAATGGTGGTTGGACAGGATATTATGTTGGCTTCTAGTACTATGGACAACCGATAGGAAAATAACAAGGTAGAAAGTATTAATTATTGAATCTTTTATGTAATTCAGGTATAAAAAATAAGATACGCAAACAGCTACAGTCTCTTAATTTACTGATAAGAGACATATGGTATAATAATGTCTGTAAGTATAATATCATGTATGCACCTTCTATGGTACCAAAACATTATGAAAACACTTTGCAATGTATTAATTTATCAAATCCATCTTGTCAAGGTATATTAAAACTGTCTCATCGATATTTGTACTTCAATAAAACAAAAGTAAAATTAAAAAAAAAAAAAAGGAAAGTTCAGATCATTAGGAGTGAGGGAAAAAGCAAATTTATGAATATATACTAAAAATCTCTGAATTATCTACTTTAGATTTATGGATACACTAACAATTGCTGAACTACCTACTTTAAATTAGTATTTAAAAAGTGCACAGTCTTACCATAGCAGAACTACTATTTCAGAAAGAAGTGATCTAATTTGCTCGTTCAAGTATGCTCTATTTCAGTTTCCATTTTCTCTCTCCACTTTGTATTATAAAACCCTCTCTGTGTTACTACTGCATTTAGCTTCCCGTTTTTCTTCTCAAGTCTTAGTCCTCTTATATTCTAGGGTTTTTTTTTTCCCAGTAGAAATCATTAAATAACAAGCTGGTTCTGTATGAAAATATAGATGAACACACACACACCAAAAAAGAAAGATCTGCAAGTTGCCAGTGGAGGTAGATTTCACTTGTAAAATAATTGTGCCATGAATGTTCCTATGTAGTCTGTACTATTTAAATCAGTCGAAGCTGATGACACAGCTCACAGGTAAGGATGTACAGTCCAAGAGGTTTTTGTCTGTACAGTTACTTGTGCTGGTTTTGTTATAATTTTGCCTTTGTTTATCAGTTCCCTTCTGAGACTTTTTTAAAACTCTACTCTCTTATGAGAATTAGTCAGTTGTGTTTGTGAGGAAATTTCACCCTGAAGTAGGGTTGAAATAAAGTGAAAAAGAAACATTAGTGAAAAAGCGATGGGATTGTTCACGTTTGTAAACAGCAGCTTTGGCAGTTTTACTGCACTAAGTCACAAAAGCCCTCAAAGCTTTTTTTTTTTTTTGATGAAACCAGGGATTGAACTCAGGCCCTTGCACTTGCCAGGGAAGCACTTACTCTACTGAGCCATCTCCCTGGCCCTCCCTCAAAGCTTTTGTGATTTTTTTATGTTAAAGCTTTACGTAACTTAAAAAAAAAAAAAAAACCTTTAAGAACAAAGCTTATTACTGGACAAGAAATGAATTCTTCTGGATCACTTGACATGATGTATTAAACATTTTAAAATATAATCATGGACAGTAATTTTTGCTTCACCACTCTGGGTAACTTAGGTTACAAAACAACCTTGTGGGTATGAAAACATGTACTGCATTGTATTTGTAGATGCCAGTTAAAACTTTTTATAAAAATCTATGTTTTGGTTTGGTGATCAATCTCACCATACAACTTAACCCCTACTAACACTTCATCTTTCCTTTTTCTTTTCTTTCTGCAGAGAATCCGTGATTTGGAAGATAAAACAGATATCCAGAAAAGACAGATAAAGGACTTAGAAGAAAAGGTATGTGTTGAATTCAGCATCTGTTTTCCTTTATGTTGATTCTATTGGCTGTGTTCTCTCTGCTGCAGTACTGTGGACCTGGCCCGGGCGGTGTGGGGATGGTGTGTGTGGCACTCACCTTCCTCCAGGGGCCAGGCTGAGGTGTCGGTGACCTGCATGTCACCCTTTGTCCTCCGTGTCAGTCCTGATGCTTTTACATGATTATCTTCTTTTATGGGTTTGCCCTTCTTCATTTTCATTCCCTTTCCAAGAGGTTATTTTCCCAGCTTTTGCTATGGTGCTTTGCTCTTTCTCGTGCAAATCTTTAGCGGGGGTTGGAGGGAGTTCTGCAGCATAAGTGCTTGCTTGGCAAGTGCAAGGTCCCAAGTTCGGTCCCCAGTACTGCATGCCATGCTGGCCCCAGAGCCAGGCACGGTGGTGCAGGCCTGTAGGCTGAGATGTGAGCATGACTACAAGTCTGCACTGCATAGCACGACCCTGTATCAAACAACTAAAAAATTATAATGATACATAAATAAAAAAATACAAAATTTGGCCCGTAAAAAGAAATCTCATTATTTATAAAATCCTCATTCATCTTTATGCTACAGTTTCACCCTAACAAAAAGTTCAGAAATTTAAATTGATACATATTAGATTGTCACATTCCTAAGGTTTGAAAGAAAAACTGCTTTTTCAAGCCAGCCAATAATTGCAGGAGGTAAAAACTGTGGTTGGTAAAGGAGATAGATGAAACGGGTGTGTGGTGGGCAAAGCAGAAGGAGGGGTGCTGAGCAGGCGGCTGTGAGTGCACAGCCTTGTGGGATGAAGAGCTGTCTTGCCCAGGGTGCTCGGATCATCTCCCAAGACCGCAGAGGGGACCACGCGGATTTTCTCGGACATCCCAAGCTCTCTGACTAGAAATTGCTGCCAAGTATCTATACTAAAAAATGTGTGCAGCTCTTTACAGTGTCTTCCATGGCACACAAGAAAAAAATTGAAAGCCATCTATCATGACTGAGACAATGGCCAGAATTTAGTTCATCCCAAACACTTACCTCTAAATAACCATGGCCTATAGTTACCCATGCACACCCTTGAGGTGAGAAGGAGCCAGTAGAATGTAGCAGCAAGAGTGCTCGGCACCTGGGTTCCAGCTCAGGTGTCCTGAGATGCCATTTGACCTTGGGAAGTGACTACTCCTCTTATGTCTCCACCCCATTTCTACAAAGTGGGAATAACAGGGCTTGTACCCACCCTCCACCACAGCTCACAAGATGAACAAATTGGGTCACCTGTGAAAATCAGGGAACTAAAACTAAAAACAGTATATCCAACTAAAAATATAATTCAAAAATTTTGCCACCCCTGGAACTACCCGCTCGGGTCCCCCCTCCTGTCTCTTTCTTGGACAGACAGGAGCTTTCTTTCCCTGAATAAATATATTCTGCTCATAAAAAAAATTTTTTTTTGCCACCCCGAAGGGATATATAATCTCCAAAAGTTTAAATTAGAATCTCCCTCATTTCAGAAGTAATTAGTTCTGCAGGTTTGAGTGAGGAAAAGATAAGTCCAGTGAGGCCAGCAGTGAGCTTAATTTTCCAGTGGCGACAGGAAGCCACCCAGAGGCAGGGCTTGCTCCAGCTCCCCTGGCCTCCCGAGGACACAGCTGCGGTCTTCCGTTCCCGGCCTTTGTGAGTGCCCTGCTCTTGGGCCAGGCTCGTGGATAGATTCTAATAAGAAATCATGCTTGTTCTGCCTTGAAAACATTAAACCATTTACTCCCTAGTCAGTTGAAGTTTTAAAAGTAAGTGGGACTATAGCTATGACGGCCACCACAGCTCTTTTCTACACAGAACCCAAGGAAATTTCAGCAGAAGGAAAATTAAAATTCACTAGAAACATTTTCATAGTCCTTTTGCTCAACTTGTTGTAGGTCTGACCTTCCCAGACATGTGTCTTGCTGCAGTGATGAGCTTAATAAAACTCCAGGCTTTGTAGTTATTGCAGCATGCACTGTGCATAAGATAGTGGGCTAAGCTGCTTTATGAACAAATAGGTTGATTTCTGAAGAAAGTTAGAGAGAGAGAGAGAGAGAGAGAGAGAGAGAGAGAGAGAGAGAGAGATTTAGCTAGATATTTTATGCATTTGGCCTCACTTCTACTCTTGCTCAACTCAGCCCAGGAAAAGCTAGAGATCACTTAGGCCCTAGATGCTCTTCATCCTTTCTGTGGCAAGCTTTGAACATCTACTTAAGATAAATGAAATTTCCCTCCTTCGTTAATTTCTATTCCCACAGTAAATATAAGTCAGGTGGTAACAACCAACCCAGCCAAGTGGTCTCTACCCTGAGCAATAGGTAACCATGTCCAAAGCACTGGGTGTCATCACCCCATCTCATACCTAGTCTCTGAAACAGACACAGCAGGTGTTATGGCACCTTTTAGTACAGATAATAAGACAATAGAGCAAAGAGAGTGAACAGCTTGCCTAGGATTATCCATCCAAACTAGTAAATCAAGACCAAGTTCAGCGAGTTTGATCCTAAGCGTCATGAGCTGCCTACCACGCTGCAGAGGTAAGAGTTTCATTACAGATGACATAGCTGGCAGCTTCACATTTGTTTCTCTTTCTCCAATTTCTCCTACTATGGTTGAATCCTCAAAGAATTAGATGAGAAAGAACAAAGTGTGTGCAGTTCAGAATAATACAATAGCCATGAGTACATGGGCCATTGCACCACCTTTGTAATTGTTTGTCAAAGTTGGCTATGGTGAAGCAGGGATCTGATAAGCAGTGGCCTCAAAGGCAAATGCAAATAGCATGCAAAATATAAGAAGGCACTCAGAGGCCTTATTCAGAGGATGCTGCTCAAACAACAGAAAGTTCCTGAAATATAAACAGAAAACTTGTGAATGCGGCAATAGTCAACTACCAAGGAGATCAACACTTTCAAATACCCGACCTGACCTACAGCCTTTTGTAATTAACGCAGTACTGGCCATACCCCGGGGCTCTAGGACTCACACCTCTTCACCCAGGTACCTGCTGCTGTGGTGAAACTGACATGTGCTAAGGAACGATCAGTCTGCCTCAGAGACAGGGCCCTGAGAACACCAGGGACGTTATCTGAAGTGCCCTCTCCTGCAGAATGGACCACACATCCTCCCTGGCCCAGGGCTGACATAGTTCATCCTTGTTGCCCCAGTGTACTTACGAAAGTTGAGCCTCTTCTCTCTCTCTCTGAGGATAATTAATCAATGTTTAACATACACATTGATAGTTTGTGGGATGATTAATTGTCTATTCAGATCACATTTTGTATTTCTGAAATGCCTTCTCATCGCAGAGGATGAAGACAATGAGAGATAATGAAATAGGACTCAGAATGTCTGAGTGCTAACCTTCACTGCGATGTGAAATTAAGTTGCTGGTGCATGGTTCTGTGTTTGTTTCTCTCTATGAAAAACTTAGAAGCTTAGCTCAATGGTCTGTAAGACCTCCCCAGCCCTCACAGTTCTGAAATATGTTAGTTGATCATCGCCTTTGCTTAACAGATAAATGAAATGTGTGGATTTCAGAAACGAAAAGGTATGTACACCTGTGAGAAATGCGAAGATTTGAGCAATATGGCAAAGCTGAGGGTTTTGTGCTACCTGAATGGTTCTATGGAAATTCAGATTTACATAATCTTCTTCTTTTTCTTCTGCAGTTTCTGTTTCTATTCTTGTTCTTCTCTCTTGCCTTTATTCTATGGCCTTGATGTCAAGGTGCCTCTTAAAGGTAAGAGTCCATTTAATTCTCAAAAAATGTGGTTCTGAGAGGTATTTGGTAAAAAGAATGTTGTGTATAGTTTAGAGTGCCATGTTCAAAAACACAATGAATTGAGCCATAACATGAGAACCAGATTCAATCCATTTGCATGGCTATTAAAGCAATAAAGATATGGTGCAATGTGATAGGAACAAATAATTTTTCCAGTTAATTGTATTACTTGGAAAGCCATGATGTTTGTCGATCTTAGTATTGTCATTGTAATCTCCCATTACACTGAAAGAATTGCTTCTATATCTGCAGAATGAAGAAATATGATCGTATCTTTTCTGTTGCCTCAGTTTGAAAATGCTGATTCTGAGATTCTAAAAAGCCAGCGATGACTTGTATTTTTCAACCCATTTTTTCACTTTCAGGAAAGCATGCTATTAAAGAAAAACTGCATCTTGTTTTCAGACAAAAAAAATACAATATCAATTTAGGAGATACAAAGGAGACTCACACCACTGCTATTTGCTAAGTCTATGCGTCAGTATGTGCATAAACATTACCCAATGTGTCCTAATGCTTATCAATAACAGATATTAGCAAACTGCAACAGATATGATAAATCAGGTCACTGGAGAAGGAAATGAAGTGAAGGGTGGGAAGCAAAGACTGGTCAGGATTTTCAGTCATTCAGGTGATTTTGATGTCTAGAGGTATGGAAGCCATAAACCTCAGTACCTTTGTTAAAAGAAGGAGAAAGTACAGCTGCTCTTGTAAATCCAGGTGTCATGGGCTGTGTTTGCTTAATTATTCTATAAAGTTATATTCTGTAGTGATCTTTTCCAGACCTCATATCAGTGAATATTTTTCTAACAAGTTGAAAAATGAAAGAGAAATGCCTTCCCCTTCAGTGACAATCAACTATGTCCCTTGTATGTAAAAATAGAAAACAACAGAGCTTTATCATGTCCTGAGATAAGGAGAGTTAGACAGATACGCCCAGAAAGCACATCTCTTTAGCCAATGGCTTTGTTCCTTCCTCAAGAGGGTTTTCTTGGGGTGATAGCCTTGCAGTACATACATAAAGAAGACTGAATCTCTGAAAGTGACTGAAAATAGCTAATTTGAAAAGAGATAAGATTTTCTATGAATGCATTAAAATGGCCAGAGTGGTAGAAAACATCCTCCAACCAATAAATAAGTAGATATGATAAATAAACTTTAGTAAGAAGAAGTCATGCATGGTGGCTTATAAGAAAAAGAAATCAAACATCATAAACATTAGCTAGAAAGTGAGCCTTCCAACATTAACATAGATCATAGTATTATTATGGCTACGAGTTATTTTAAGAAATAGGTATACTTAATCTTCTTCTGACTATAAGGTAGATATTGCCATTGTACCTACTTTATAGTTGTTGAAACTACATCATGTGACTTTCTCAAGTCCTATTCCTGCTCTTGGCGTTCCTCCCAAACAGCCCATCATTGCCCCTTTGTAATTATCCATCAAATGAAACGCTATAATGCTAATCAATAGTATTGTAAGTGAATATGATAATGAAGCGCAGGAACCAGGGTTTGATCCAGGGCACCACATGCCCTGCCAGTCCCACTCCTGGGTAGTATGAGCCAGGCATGGTGGTACATGCCTGTAATCCCAGCACTATGGAGGCTGAAAACAGGAAGATCACTATAAGTCCAAGCTGCATAGTGAGACCCTATACTGAATACATCAAAATAAATAAATAAATGCCCAAGTACCAAGGGAGCCAATGGTGTGACTTTAGTTCAAAGCCAAAGGTTAAAGAACCCTGGATGGTATAAAATATATTCAGGGAAATGGCTGAGTGTAGTATACAGATTTGAAGTCAAACACACTTTGGATCCTACCATTGACTAGCTACGTGATGGTAGGAAGTTTGTTTAATCTATATGAAATTAGGTCTTCTCTTCTATCAGATGCTTATTAGTATATTCCCCACTGCATGGCATTGTGTGCAGAGAATTAAATGTGGTTGTGCACTTGTCACGTTTCCTAGAAAAGGGTCAAACAACTCTTCACTGTTACTAATAAAAAGTTAGCTTGTATAACATTACTGAAAGCTAATTAGTGCTACTTAGTCTCTGAAGCCATCAAGAGAGTACTGAAAGAAATGAAGGAAGAAAAGCACTTGAATTGTTGGCAGGTAGCAAAACTATACTGCAAATAACCATACAAATTTTTGTACTGGATAAATGATTTATGTTCTGCTCATAAACCCCAAACTAACATATATAAATCGAAATTTAAAGTGCAGTGGCCAATGCTTCTTTTCATTTAACAATCACCTAAAGCATTATTTGCAGTGATGCTGTAGAGCTGCTAACAGCTCTGTCTAAAGGCGCCCACGCTACGCTAAGTCCTCCCTGAGGACTAAATCATTCAGTCACGTGGGCTGCGTAAGAACTCTGGACTGGAACTGGGAGATGCCTGGGTACTTCCACGAGGTATCATCTGCTCGTGAATTCTGCTCATTCCAATAAAAAGTGTGCTACTGTATCAGCGAGAATCAGAGGGAGAAAAGGGAAAGGAGAGGAGGGAAGGAGAAGCGAGGGGAGAGAAAAGGACTAGAAGGAGAAAAGAGGAAGAGGAGGAGAAGGAGGAGGAGGATGATAGATGACCAACAGGTCACATATTAGGGTGAGTGCCCAACACTAGCAGTTCTAAGAAGTCCCATCATAGACCATGGCAAACTATAGGAACCATGTGTTGCTTTCAGTAGAAGTTAGAAAACAACTAATCGGAAGACAGCATTAGACACTATGACAACCACTGTTGAATTCCCATCATGTTGTGTAGTGAACACGACATCATTTGTAATATTTTTCTTTTGGTTTTGGCAGTATTTTTGTTCCTTTAAAAAATATGAAAGTTAAGGCTCAGCAGACTAAGCACCTGCTTAGGCAAGTGCAGGAACCGGGGTTTGATCCAGGGCACCACATGCCCTGCCAGTCCCACTCCTAGGTAGTTTAAGCCAGGCATGGTGGTACATGCCTGTAATCCCAGCACTATGGAGGCTGAAAACAGGAAGATCACTATAAGTCCAAGCTGCATAGTGAGACCCTATACTGAATACATCAAAATAAATAAATAAATGCCCAAGTACCAAGGGAGCCAATGGTGTGACTTTAGTTCAAAGTCAAAGGTTAAAGAACCCTGAGTTTTTATGTCTAATCCCCAAGTCCAAAATATTTTTGGCACCAGGAACTGCTTTTGTGGAAAACAGTACTTCCTTGGACCACATGGGGAGTGTTTTCAGGATGCTTTGAGTACATTATATTTATTGTGCACTTTATATCTATTATTGTCACATTAAGGTATATAATGAAACAACTACACCGCTTACCCTAAGCCAGAATTAGTGGAAGTCCTCAGCCTGCTTTCCTGCCAATATACAATCCCAAGTAGGAGGGATGGGAGACAGAGACATTCAGTGGTGTTGCCTATGTCTGTTCTGCTCCATAATCTGCATTTGGCCGAAATCACAACAGAAACCCTGCTCCAAAAAGACAGGAGAAGGGCTGGTCAGATAGCTCAGTGGATTAAAGCACCTGCGTGGGCAGGCACAGGGGCTGGGGTTCAATCTGTGGTGTGCAGTGCCAGCCCTGTCCCCGGGGTGTGCCAAAGCATGGCTGAGACTGGGCATGGAGGCATGTGCCACTTGGGAAGCTGAGAACAGGAGAATCACTGAAAGTTGGATCTTTGTAGTAAGAACCTATAGACCCTATACTAGACACATTTTTTAAAAACAGGATTTTGGAGCCAGAACCAGGCCTGTCTCTGTTTTTATGGAAATTGCAGGACTTTAATACAGAACGTGTGGAGATTTGAAGTTTTCTAAAACATATTTTTAGTCCACCCTCATTTGGGAGTTGAGCAGTTGAACTGTCTGGCTTATTTACAAATGGGTCAAGGATCCATTCCTTTCCATTTCAGGAGTCTTCTGTGATTGAAAATTAATCCTCAAACTCTTTTGAAAGATGACAGAAGCGATCATGAGCCAGCTAGGAGAAAGAAGTCCCTGGTTCACACTTTAAAAAAAAAAAACCCTGGTAATGTTTGAAATATGTCAAAACTCCCAGTATGCACTTGTCACTCCCATAATTCCAGACCAACTTTGAATGCAGCCGTGTTATCTGCTGATCCAAATGCAGGCACCTTTTTCCTCTGAGAGACTGGGCACACTGAGCAGCTTGGCTGTGTCACACAAGTAGATACATTTTGCAGCCCATTTCGTACCACTGAACTGTGCTACTGTGACTGATTTTCTTGAAGAATTCTCTGGTTTACCCCTCATAAGTCATAAACTTTGGGCTGTAATCTACTTTTATTTAGAAAGCCATGTCACACTGAGAGAAAAAGGTGAGTATGCCCCACATTTGTGTCCTAACAGGGCTGCACGTACTTTTTAATTGTGGTGGATAAAGTTAATCACACTCTAAAAAAATGTTAAGGTAACATTTTCCAGCTTGTTAGCATTTCTCTATAGAGCAAAATAGACTCACATTAAGAACTGCCCCTTTTGACCTTCAGAGTGGAAGCAGAAATCTGTCCACTAACTGTAGCTGCTCCATCCATGTATAGACTGACACTAAGTGCCCAGTTCAGCTCTCCTAATATGTAATCAAAAGACTTGAGCAGTTCTGATGCTGTGGTGTTGCAGGCAACAGACATACACTTAACCAGTCCTCTTGCACACCCTTCTGAAGACAGTGTGTACACTGTTGCCTGGTCATCAACATTATTAGACTCGTCAATCTGGATCACTTACAGCAGTGATGAATCAGTCTTCTCCGACAGTTGGGACTCAGTGCCCTCTGCTTTTCCATGAGCTCAACTACTTATGGTGCCAACCAAAAGAGGAACACATTCCAGCTTTTGAACTGCAGCCTGCACTAAAAAGTCCACAGCGAATGACAACAGATGACCTTAGCAAAGGGCAAGATCAACTCTTTGCCAGTAGTGAAGGGCTTCTTAACTTCAGCAATGTGGTTAGCCACTAATGATGATGAGCTCAGTGAGGACACATTTAATTAAGTAATGGCCTGCATTAATTGTGCATGTTCCTTGTGATCATTTTCCAGAATACCCTCCCACTAAAGCCTTTTCTTTTAACTACTTAGTATCCATGTGCCAATTTAGTGGCTTAATTGGGCAGGGCAGCTCCTTGACACATTAGACCAAGTGGCTTTGGAGAATGTGGATCGCCTCTTGCACTGAACTTGCAATTTAAGGAGGACTCAATGTTTTGTTTTAAATGAGTTGTCTTTCATCAGCAGTCCTAACTTCTCATCAATGGGTCTTTTCTCTTTTCCAAAGAAGCACACGAGTGACATTTCGTAAAAAATACTTGTTTTCTACTCATTTTTGCTAGGGTTATCTTGTGGGCTTTCCAAAATTGTGACTGAGACAAGAAACAGTACAAGAAAGAGAATAGGAGTGGTAAATAAAGTAAAGGCACCTAGGGGCCACAGTAAGGATTAGGTGCAGACGTAAAATCTCCTACCAGACCCAGCTGGTCAGTTGCCGCTCACTGGTAGCGTACTGATGTGATTCTGGAAGTAATCGAGAATTTGTTGTGGTTGCTGTGGAGTCAGACCTCTCTGCTGATGATAGCACTAGAATCAGTCTCAGCTGCATCTCATATCATCAGGGTTTAGATTCTCAGAAGGAGTGCACGATCTAGGTCCCTCACAGGTGCAGTTCCCAGTAGGGGTTGCTTCTTTAATCTCAACAATGAACTTTTGAATTTGACAGCTCAATGTTTTACTTCCTGTTTAGTAACTTTGAGAAAATATAAAAACCAGATTATATGGTTGTTGCTTTGATATAAATTTTTTAGAGGTTAAATATTATGTTATAAAAATAGTTGCAGTTAATTGGTTACAAATTGTGTTAAATATATGCAAATATTTACTTTTCACTGCATTTTTATTTTCAATACCCTTTCCCAACAATGTTTATAAGAACCGCTTGCTTTCCTAATGAATCCTTTAAGATAGTCTCCAAATTTTATAAAGGGACAAATTGGGGTTTTGGGAACTGGGGTGCTACTAGAGGGTCTCTCTCATGCAAGCAGTGCTCTGCCAATGAGGTCCAGCCACAGTCTGTGTTATCCTAGCTGGTATCACATCACTCCGTTATTTTCACAAGCAGTCTTGTGAAAATGACAAATCCCTCTTCATTCCTTAAAGTAGAAAATATTTGCTCATTATTTCTCATTGGTAAAGAAATTCTAAAAGATAAATCATTCCATTCCAGTTAATCATTCCTTTCTTTATGTGACTGTATTCATTAACCTTCACCCAGTTAGTCTAAAATTATTTCATTAGGCTCACAGGGACTCAGGAAAGCCTAATGTATGGTTTCTGCTTCACTCATCTTTATAATTTCAGTGGCTACCACAGTGCCTAATATACACTCGATGCTGAACACATTGAAATGGACAGAGGGGCTCAAGGGTGGGTGGATGGTTGGATAAATAGGAAAAAATAATGAATATGAAAGCAAAGTTTTGCCATGCAAAATGGAAGCAACTAACAACAGATTAATGTAATACCGTGTGATAGCATTGCCAAACTGTGGGCGTAGCTCATTGGCTGAGCGCATGCTAAGCATGTGAAAGGCTCTGGGGTAAACCTCCAGTAGCTTCCCATCCCCACCCTACTCCCCGAAAAACCCTACAGTCTGTTCCTTGCATAAAGTTTGAAGACTAACTGAAAGGATTCATTAACAAAGCAGAGAATATATAGACAAATACATTCTCTTTGTAGCTTAATGTCTACTAGGGTACCTGAGTTCAGCACTTTCCCCAAAGATAGCTTTCAGACAGCAACAGTGAGTTTTTCAAAGTCCAAATTAAATCTTGCCACTTTCCCAGGAAAGCATTACACCTGTCAGCCAGTCCTAGCTCCTTAGCTCTGTGGAGGAGGCCTGATGGTCTAAGCGCAGACCATCTCCCCAGCCCCCCACCCCAGCCCCTTGCTGGCCGGCACTTCCTGCTGCCCGCTGCAAGCCTTAGCTCCAGCTGCCTCACTGCACAGAGCTCTTGCCCTCCCACTTCATCTCTCAGTCACCTACTCGCCCTTCCCTCAGATCCTCGCTCCACTGTGATTGCTGTGGGAAAGTCTTCCTCTAGTTACCTTCCGGCTGAATTTTAAATGCCTCTGTTAAAAATTTGCATGTTGTTTGTCATTGATATATCTCTCCCTCATTCTGTGTAAGTTACCCAAGGACAGCAGTAATCTATTGTGCTCATCTCACATCCCATATATCTAGATAGCTCCTAGCACACAATGAATAGTCAGTAAATGTTTTCTAAAACAATATTGATGTTGTGATGAGAAAAGAGAAAAGGATATCTTGTTTTACAACTAAAATACATTTTACATCCCTTATTTTTAATACAACCTCTCCTAAATAGACGCCGCTTGACCTCTCCATCTTGATCTATGTGTACTGCTATAACAAACTACATAGGAATGAGTAATAAATAACAGAAATTCACTTCTGACAGTTCTAGAGGGTAGGAAGTCCCAGACTAGGCACCAGCAGATTCTGGGCCTGAGAGGGGCAGGACAAGATGCTTCCAAGATGTATGGTGACATCTTGCTGTACCTGCTGGGGGATATCAACACTGTGTTCTCACAAAGTGAAGGCGTGAAAGGTCAGAAAGAGCCTCGTTTGTTCCCTCTAGCCCTTTTAGGAGGTACTAATTCCCCAGTGAGGTCATCATCTCCTCAGACTTTCGATGTTGTTTTGCATTTGGAATTGAGCTTCAGTATGAAATTGGAAAAGACACCAACATCCACACCATAAAACTGTGTAAATAAGTCGGGCGTGGTGGCGCATGCTTGTAATCCCAGCACTCGGGAGGCTGAGGCAGGAGGATTGTTGTGAGTTTGAGACCAGCCTGAGCTACAAAGTGAGCTTAAAGCCAGCCTGAACTGCATAGCGAGACCCTGTCTCAAAAAGACAAAAAAAAAAAAAAAAAAACTGTGTAAATATTAACTTCCTAAAATAAAAGATTAGCAGACTGAGATTGTAGCTTATTCTGTGAAGCATTTGCTGATCATGAATGAGGCCCTGGGCTCCATTTACAATGCCAAAAATAGTAACAGCATGTACTATTTTTTCTATAATATACACCTATGTTAAGACAGACAGCTAGTGTAGAACCTGGCTCATAGAAAGCGTCAGTGCAAGCCAAGTCCCTCAGACATGCCAAGCATTCTGCACTGGATTGTGACTTTCACGGTGTGCTTCTGTCCACTTAGCCCACATTTGCACATCACCATCCAGTGGTAGATGCTCTCTTGTCCTTCCCACCTCGGTGGAAAAGCCAATGAGGAATATTATACTTGGAAATTGTTATTTGAAGATCTTAAAAACATAGCCCTGTTTAAAAATTCAGTTTCTAACTGCTTGGTGTCATATCCTGCCCCTTTCTGTCTTAATATACCGTCTCCACATCTCTGCTCAGAACAAGGGAAGAAGAGCAATAGAAGATGAGGTTCCCCGCCGAACTCTTTCTGCCTCCGTACTTTGTCCTCTTCTCCCAGTGGGGTCTCACCTCAGCCACTGAACTCCCTCCCATCTGTAACCCTATCACTCCTTCGTCCCAATTTAACCCAACCTTGGGAGCAAAATGGCTCTGCAAATGTATTTTTCCAATACTCCCAGCTAACACAGCAGGAAATGCTTTGCATCTTTCATGTGCCTCTATATGAAAAGTGTCCTCAAAATACTAAGCAGTCCCTTTGCCCTCACATTAGCTCTTGATCAACATTTCTGGAATATTTTCTCTACCAATATTAGTCAGACTCTAAAGGCCATATGGATGATTGGTACATGATAGTATGACTCCTGTGCCACTTTCCGCTTTGATAGAGAGACCTTTGTGACCTAGACCTAGCTACCTGAATGACATAAGAAGCAACAGAGCTAGAACAGTGTCCTGACTCACCACTCCAGCAAAATCCCTTTCAGGGACATCTCAAAGCCAACCTGTTCAGCAGACTGCTCAGGGAATCCTTGTCAATCGTTCGGGTGGAGATCACCTACCAGCAGTTGTAGTTGTCAAGGAAAACCTGTAACATAAAAGTAAGTCACTGAACTGTATACATAGACCTTGCAAAATAACATTTTAAATATGTTTGGAAGTATGATAATTCAATTAAGTTTTAGGGTATTGCTTTGGAGCACCTCAGATGAGTAGGCAATCATGATAATAGTTCATATTTCAGACCATGTACTATGAGAAAAAACTGTTAATTGCCTTCTATACTTTCTTATGTTGCAACAAGTTTTGAAACAAATACTATTTCTATGTAAAAGTAAAGTAGCTACACTTTAGAAATGCTTTGCAACTTGAGCAACGATAGCTCAAAAAGATGGTAAGGAACTTTTAAAAGTTGTTTTTGTCTTTATAAAGCAAAGTTTGCAACTGGGTCTGTAGTTCAGTTTGGTTTGGGTGCTGAGGGTTCCACCTCACTCACCTCATGCAAAAGTTTGCTTTTATCAGATTCATCTATTAACAAAAATGATGATTCTTTGTTTTACAGAGTAACCGAAAATATGGATTGGACCCCAAAAGGCAAATGCTTCTAAACCTTCAAAGATGGCAAAATTGTTTACACCAGTGCAAGGGAAATCAAAAGCTACGAAGTACCCTGTAGCTGGGACTACAACTGGGTACTTTAAAGCCATTATTCAAGGTTTCTGACTCAACCGTTCCTACATGACCCTGGTAAAAATCTACAATATATGCTGCATTTAATGACATATGTATATTCAAAACAGAAGAAGAGAACTATAAACATATATTGTGTAAAGAAAAAATGGAGCAATGGAACCAGTTTAGCAGATCAAGTAAAGATTTGTCTTGGGCATGGAACCAAAGTTACAATGAAACATTCAACCCCTGCTGTGCAGGGGGAGTCATTTTAATGTAACACCAAACTCCATGGAAACAGTAGTCCTGAAAATAAACATCATTTTAAATAATCAAAGAAAAATAAAAAAAAAAAAAAAAGAACAGCAACAACTGTGGGTGGGAAATGAAGCACGAGGAATACCTATGAGGAGCTATTTATAATAAAATATTTCATTTGAAAAGTCTGGTTTCTTACTACAGGGATTTGCTTTTCAGTCTTTACAATTGTTTTAAACTCAGGAACACAGACATCTACAATGTGAACAGAAGAAAGACACTATTTTGTTTTTCTGTGAAAGGTGGAGCAGTGGAATGCATTCCACAGATGACAGACCAGTGGATCACAGTGAACCCAACTGAGCTGGCAGCCAAGTCCAAGGACTCTGGTGAATCTAACATGAGACATGAGTGCAGAGTTGCTACTTCCCTGTTCTTCTCTCACTTCTGCTTTCCTTTACCAACAGTGGACTGTTCTCATTCATATTGAAAATTAAGACACTATTCTAAATCACAATTTCCCTGACTCAGTTCTGTTCAGAACGCCAACATCTACAGGGAACGTGGGCCAGAGAGCACCTCCGAACCTTTCAGTTTTGAAAATAGTTGTTTTCAATTTAACATTGCCTGCAAATGAACGTGTTATATGATTGGGGTTAAAACATCAGAGAGGTGATGAGAAAATTCCTACCAACTGCTGGGCTTGCCACAGAAATGTGAATATTAAAAGTGTCTTGATATGCCTAGAGGAGTATGACCTCTTGTCATTTAGAGTGATAACATTTTTTTCCCAGACAGCTGAAAGCAGTTAGCTCTAATTTTTTACATAGAGGTAACAGATTCTGATAAGGTCCTTTTCTACCAGAGACTATTAAAAACTGGTACTTTTCCTATATTATTATCTTATGTATTGCTGACTCTTGGATTCAGCTCTGAGAGCAAATGTGTGTTCCTGAAAAGCTAATTTTACACCTCATTTACTGTAGATAACAGGACAACCTCAATTTTTTCAAATTTTCAAGATTTTATTTATGGGGCTAGAATCCCCTACTTAGGGAATGTGTGTAGGGAGCCAGAAACTCTTTCTATGAAATGTTACACAAATCTTTCCACACGTGAGTTCAGTACTCTAGCCTTTGATGTTAGCACTGGCATTTTCAAAGCCAGAATAACACGTGAAGAATCTACAAGAAAAACTGGAACACTGGGGTCCCACTTTTTGTCCTTGTATTTACTGCTGACCCAGGTATCTTTGGCCCAGTCACTTACCTCTCTGTGCCTCAGTTTCCTCATCTGAAAAATGGGGTTCAAATGCTTTTTCATAGAATTTTATTTGCAATTCCGGAACAAGAGGTGCTTAAAGTAGCACAAAGTGCTTTGTAATTATTATACCTGCTGTATTATTTGACTTTTTTGTGTTGTTGAGAAAAAGATTCCCCTAGGTAATAAAATAGTGCTCCAGTTTGGTTACATGTGAATATTGCAGCACTGAAGCTTTCCCATCAAGCTACCTGGGACATTATTAGCAATAAATATTGAGAGATCAAAACCAGAATCTCTAGTAATACAGCAAGCAGATCATCTCACGCTGCTGATCACAGCTGAGCAGCGTCATTTCAATGGCGATAACATCCCAGCTTTTTGGATTGCATCCATCTCCCTCCTGACTGCCATGCACGCCATCAAACAAAGCACCACTTCGATCACAGGAGAGCCAGTCGTGAGGCGAAGGCCTGGAGAGCGCTAATGGTGACACGCGTTCTGTTTATCTCTTTCATTGTGGGAGAAGGCCAGGCACAAGTACTGTGCAAGGTTCTCCTGCTGGATTCTTTGTTCAATTAGGTAGGTTCCAGAAAAAAAAAAGATCATCAGGTTCATTATGTGCGAAATATGAAACAGGGTAACCTCTACCATGTCAGTCCTTCAACCCCAGCTAACTTCAGTCAGAAAAATACGGCAAAGGCTAAATTACCATCAAAGTTCAGACTTTCCTCTTCACTTACCATGCCAGAGCCCCTCTCACAAATTCCTATTCCACCTGCTCCACCCAATGTATCTTCCTTCTCTTCATTTGCCTTTCCCCACCAAGAAATTTGTAGCTTAAAGTTGATATCCAAGAACTATTTTTAGTGATAAGAAATACTTATAAAAATAGCATGGCTGGAACACTTGCCTTCTCTGCTTATCTGCTAGGAATTGTATGACATCATCCACCAGTTAGTTCGTGCAGCAGCAAACAGTTCGTATGCAGTAACTGGACAGCATCACTCACCAGTTTGTACAGCTTATCTAAGTCATGTCGAGGAGGTTAGGGCCAGTGCAAAAGGCGAGAAACTCTGCATAAGATCCAGGAGAAGAAACCAATTTTTCTAGATTTTTTAAACTAAATGATAATAGCATTACCAAATTTTACTGATGATCATCAAAGTTCCCATATCATTTTATAAGTAAATATATTGGCAGATATATGTGTGTTATCTATACTACAACTATAAAAGCATATGTCAAGTTGTAGCTATGTGTTCTAGGCTTTCATGAATCCGTGGAGATGGACCATGTCTAACTGAATACTTCCCATAAACATAGTGAGGACGACATCTTATTAAAATGGAGAGGTCTACTATGGTTCCACTTCTTAGGGAAAAAGAAAAATTAGAATTCCAACTACTCGTCTTACTTTATGCATCTGTACTAGCCTGATACTTTTGGTCAGTCAGTAGGAATCAAAACAATCAAAATTCATTTACTTAATTTTTCTTAGCAAAATATTTATCCATTGAAAAATAGCATAAGTGACTAATTAAAATAGTTTAAAATCAGTGAAAGTCTCCAATTGTCATAGTTATCCTGGACAGAAAAATTTCCATGAGAGGAAAAGAATGGACAAATTTTATTTGGTTATTATAGTAGAAAGCACTGTCACCATGGGGTGTGTGTGTGTGTGTGTGTGTGTGTGTGTGTGTGTGTGTGTGTGTGTTTAAGTACCATCCAACTTTCATTTCAGGAGACAGAGTATGATGAAAAAGTCATAACACTTAACTTATGATCTCTTAATTTATGTCAAAGAAATTAAATTATTGCAGCTATTAAGATTTAAAGGGTAGAAAAATAATTTTAATTTTTTCTTTGATTTTTCTTTAATACACAGGTTCATGTGGGTAAGACCTTTCTTTCCAAAGCAAGATAGATGATAGAAAAGGCAAGGGTAGGAAGGTGACATTGGTTCTCCATCTGTACTGGAAAAAAATAATAAAGTTTGCCAAGTAATTTTTGTAACAATAGCTTATTTCAATCTATTTGAACATTTGAAGTTTTAAATAAATCTCTGGAAAATTTGTTTCTTTCTGCCTATTGTCAACTATTTCTGTAAAGCCACAAGCAATTTGTATATTTATGTTTTCTGTGTAACTCATAAATTTGTTACTTTAAAATGATGCATGTCTTCTTAACCTTCCCAATTTTTCTAGAAATTGTAAAAGGATAATATTATTACTTGTGTACAATTGTTTAAATAACTGGGTAGCCTGTTAAATTACATCAAATAAGATGGACAGAATAGACATTTTATTTTTAAATACTTAGTTGCATTCTTCTGATCTGTTAGAGTAGCATAGAAATCACACACAAATAAGATTTGGCTACATTTGGGGGGGGGTTGCATTGCTAGTTGGCCTTTGAGATTTTTTTTTTCATTTTGGCTGGCTCAAGAGGCCTTCAGGGCAAGTCTGGTATGGCTTGAGGGTCTGGGGATCGAACCACAACATCCTGATTACTTTAAGAAGCCACTTAAACAACTAAGCTAATGGGCAGACCTCCACCTTTGTGAAATTTTCATGACAAAATTCTAGCAATTTAATAATAGCTTATTTTGATTGATTGACTTTTTCTTTTTTTTTTCTTTCTTTTTCTTGTGGTACCAGGGATTGAACTCAGACCCTGTACTTGCCAGGCAAGTGCTTATTCTACTGAGCTGTCTCCCTAGCCCTAGTAATAGCTTTTGATAGTTTAATTCTATCACTAATTTAAATGTATCTCCAAATTGAAAAACTTCAACATAAATTTAGAAAGATTAGTAGTCAAAACAGCTTTTATATGGCTTGAGTGGACACATGTTGGTTAAGCTTAGGCCTCTCTTAAAGTAGATTTCAATGTTGTAATAGGGGGAAATAAGTTTTAGATCTTAAAGGGAAGCTTTCATTCTGTCTAATGCTTTGCCATTTCTATATAATTTATAGTCTCGTGATTGGGTGTGGCCAAAGGAATCAGCATTATGGAAGAATGGAGTTGATCCTTAGAAGAGTTCTCCAAGTGCCAAACTCAATGATTCCATTTCAGAAATGGGAAGGGCAGTTTCACATTCCTTTGTTGTCTTTAGTTGGGCAGTTTAGTTCTTCCTAAAGAAATCTGCAGTTGAAAGTACAAGTCCAATATTTAATCAGAAGTACTAAGGATTAACTGGAAGAGACAATGTGATACAAACAAAACTCCAACTTACTATATTCCACCTAATGTATTAAACTCTGAAGTTGTTGATTTGGTGAGGTTTCTTGTTTTTTTTTTAAATTTTTATATTAAGATCTTTGTACTCATGCTTATATTTCCAACTTAGTTATATGAAAGTTCTAGAATAGAAACTGTCTAGACTCACAATTCAAATAGAATTTGACCTGCAGTGAAGATGCCACAATGTAAGGAGTAGTTGATCCAATTTCCTGACCAAGAGCAAATCCTAGGATCTATTCATCATAACAGTCGTTTATATTTGACAAACATCCCACAAATGTGCCTGTTTCTTCCATTAACCCATATTGAGGCAGATCAAAATCCAAATGTTTTTTTATAAATATGTGATGTACATATATGCACATATATATTCTGTACATAGAACAATGGTGTGAGTGCTCACTAGCTGTGTACTTCTGCCCTAGGATGAAAAATTTAAAGATGTTTTTTGATTCTCACTGGGCAACTCATGGTTTTGTTTAGCCAGTGTCTGTGCTCGTCCCTTCCTTGCCTGCCTCTTCTACCTGCTACCCCCACCTTCTGTCCATCAGTTCTTATCTCCTATTGTTGACTGTGGTAGAGATTGTTCATTGAGTTTTCAACTCTCCAGGCCCATAAACCAGCATTTTTCTTTTGGAAGAGAAACAATAACAACAACAAAAAAATCCAGCACAATCTATAGTATTAATATCAGCCAAAGGTTCCATATCTTTATTAAAGAATAAAGGATCTCATCCCAAGAAAAATTCATGCATGATTTAAACTTCAACATCCAATTCTGTGGGGACTCAAGCATAGAACTAATGTGTTTGGATACAGAATTCCTCAGATGCCTACTACATTAATGTAGCCAGAGGCCAGTTTCTCAAAGCTGCCCGCCAGTCAACTGTACCAGTTGGGGCTCTTTTCACCTCATTAGCATGACTCCATCTACTGCTTCAGTGCTTGTTTATTAATGAAAGATATAAACTTGACAGTTTCACCAGAATGGTCCTCTGAAGTACACCAGACATGTATATGTACTGTATGTAATATCGTAGAGATTGGAATCAAGATATTGTATGTAAAGTTTTATGAATGGTTATTTTATAATTTATGTATTTAATATAGGAATCAATGAACTCTGGTGTTTTAGTTTCTATAAAAATAAAACAAGCTGCATTTTTTAAAAAACTTTATTTTGTGTTGTTTGTAGGTATTTTTGTCTCTGCTTTCTCTAATTAACCTCATACTTATTATAGAAGAAGAAGCTAAGGCAAATCAGATCAGAGGAAAACCAGTGAATAAACTCTACATCAAGGAAAGTAAATGTATTTCATCTTCCCTCACTAATTGGAAACTTTCAATTTTTAATGTGCCTGTCGTGGATGCTATGAGAAGGAGACCAAGGCAGAATTTACACTCATTGGAAAAGAACTATGATCATTGTTAGCCTTCTTTTGAGTGTAGTTTGGAAGAGAATCTTGCTATTCACCATCCTTACTCTGGACAGTACGTTCCTTTCACCTGGCCAGGTACCTTTATTCTCAACCTTCTACAACTATGATATGATGCACAACAAGTTTATGAATGCAGGTTAATGTAAACATTAACTATATGCCCATTTCAATGGCCCAGCTTATATACATCTGCTCTTGTAGTCTAAAGTGGGCAACAAGTATTCATGACACCTTGAACCAATTGTTCACAATATCAGGTAAAATTTTATAGTCTGTGTGCTAGCTTTCTGTTGCTTTAAAAATTTTCTGTGATAATCACTTTGTAAAAAGATTGATTTTTGCCACCCTATTTTTGAGGCTTCTGTTCATGATTAGCTGGCTTCATTACTTGCTGGCCCCATGGTGAAGCATGGCACCATGGTGGAGAGAATAATTCGAGCCAAAACCTTATTCTCCCGTGGTATCCTCATAGCAAAGGTCCCATAATCCCTTGTGAGAGTGCAACTCAGTGACCTAGCAACTCTCAGAGTGCTGCACATCCAAGAGACGCCATGAGCAAAGGATCACACCCTCAACATACAGGTCTTTGAGACTATTTCAGATTCAAGCAACAGCAGTCTACTATTAAAAAAAATTTCAAAATAAATATTAGCATTTGAGAGTGAAATCAAAGAGATCCACACTTAGATTTCTCATTTTGCTTGTAATCTCTTTTATATCATATTATTGCTCATTCAGGGAAACCACCTATGTTCCAGGACCTCTATTATATTGTAAAGACAGGGAAGGACAGGACATAGCCCAGAAGTCAGGCACAACAAATTTACATTAGTTCCTAATGCCTTACAACTGATGTGATTACCTCATTTTTGACCTATAGTGATAAGATAACTTATATTATCCCATTTTGCCCTATCTAGAGATGTATAAACAAATCTAACACCCATTCATATTGATTGCATATTTATCTATCTTGCTGTTTGCTTTGAATTTTATATTTTTTAGTTTTTCCTTTTATGGACACCTCTGTAGATTGATTTTACAGCTAGATATAAAGTTAATACAGAAAATCTCAATAAATATTCTTTGAAACACTTCAAAAATACAGTAAACAAAACATACTCACCCTGGAAATAAAGCAACATGGTAAGCTTCTTTGTAATTTCTTTTTAGAACGATTTCTAACATGTCATCAGGGAAAGGCACCAATACAGAGGAGCTCAGAGTAATCTTATAAAGTTAGAGATTGACTTATAGAAAGTCAATAAGATGTGATACACTTGTTTCAACCTGACAGGTGAAAATAATCCAAGCAAATAAATATTGAGTTTTCTCTTACAAAAATATTACCCATTTTTGTTTCCAGAGCATACAGCTTTCACATCAACAGATCTTTCCCCCTTCCTTCTTAAATTAGCTTATTCACACTGTCAGCTCCTTTAATTAATGAACTACGTAAAATCTAGATATATAATCATTTGTTTCTGTGAGCATCACATTTTTAATATTTAGAATATGCTAAGGTATATTGAGGGTCAAAAGTCTTTGTCCTGGTTCTCAATAAAAATAAAGACAGATGAGGTTGTGGCTCAGAAATAAAGGTTAATACAGGACAGCTGAAAGGCAGAAGGACACGAGCAGGTGCCAAGTACCCAGGATTGTGTTCTCCTTCCAGACCTATTCCTTCGCCTTTGTTTCCCAGCTCAGTGACAGACGCTAGATGGAATTCTGAGGGTGCATAAATTTCCTTCATCTCAGCTGTTGACTCACATTTTCCTTCTAACTCTTCAAGAATTTCATTTTCAAGGGCAAGGGCTGGCCAAATAGCTAGTGAATTAAAGCACCTGCCAGCAGGTGGAGGGGCTGGGGCTTGATCCCCACACCCGCTGTGCTGGCCCCGCCCTCAGGACTCACTGAGACAGCGATTGAGAGTGGGCGTGGAGGCTGGAGACAGATGGATCACTACCAATTGATCTAGTAATGAGAACCTGAACACCCTGTAGATTCTTCCCTAAAATACAAAAAAAAAAAAAAAAAAAAAAAAAAAAAAAAAAAAAAAGCACCATTTGAGCTCTTTAGTGTATACTCTACTCCACTCACGTGTTATCAGCTCCTTAGCTAACCTCTTACAAAAGCTTCCTTATTAAATGACTGGATTTTGAGTTTACCCCTGCAAAGCGTGCCCTCCTAATTTGCAGCTTAATTTGAAGGGCAAATCATATCAAGTGGTTCTTCTTAAAACTCCCCCTTGATTTCCCATTGCCTTTCTATAGTAAACTGCCAAATATGTATGGGAACTAAGCATTTCACAACCATCTCTATACACACACACACACACACACACACATGCATACACACACATGTGCACACACATCCAGACCCTGGAAGATACTCATACAGGCTTTAGGTCAAATGCATGCTCTGGATCTTGCTTTATTTATTTCTTTATTTTTGGAAAGGTAGGTTTTCTTATTTTCCTCACCCTCCTAAATTTCACTTGTACTTGAACATTTAGCCCAAATCGATTTTCATGACTTGGGTAAATACCCTTTGTGTTCTCAAAGAGTACTCTATTTACTTGGCTCACTGCCTGCCACATAAATTAAAATTTCTTATTCTGCATTTCAGTTAATTAACTAAGACTTGAGGATGGAGAAGATGGTATTTACTGGCTTTCATTCTATGCAGGACAGCATCTTGTACTGAACAGTCTCATAAAATTATTCTAATTCTAGTATTAAATTGGACTGTGGAGGAACTTTTTTATTTTCAAAAAGAATAAAAAATAATAAAAACATTAGAAACAACACAGAATTAAAAAAAAACAGGCTGATAGGAATTGAACACTGGTTGCTACATTGCCTACTGTTGCCTTGTTGTTTGCGTGGCCAAAGAAGGCTCCTCCCAGATAGAAAATGCTGAACTGAGTCATTTTATTGGAAACTTTTTTGTTGGTTCTGCTTCCTTTTGTTTGTGTTTCTGGTTCTTTCCTTCTTTCATTTTGTTGGATTGTTTAAGACTATTTTCCATGAAATAAAATCTTTTCCAAAAACATAAATCAACAATCACATTTTCTATTCACTTGACTTTATCTTTCCAGTTCTTTTTTCCATTGTATTCTACTATCTGACCACAGGAGGGAGGATTTGTCCAAAAGTCCATGAAAAAGTGCACATTCGAGGAACATCTGAAGCTGATTTTAGGAGATGTTTGCAAGTCTCTTCCCACATCCACATGAAAACAATGACCTACATATAAGCGGTACCCTGCCAATGTTTCTGGTACAACTTTTTACCACCTATGTTTGATAGCTTCTCAACTGAGAAAAGCTGAGTTGTGTTCACTGAGGTAAAAACTCATTTACAAATACAAAGGTCAATGGAAACCTGATAAGCATTTACAGGGTCTCCATATATTGTCACCCACCTTAGATTTAGACAAAGGAGTCATGGCCGTTCATCAGATCCCCCATCTCCCAAACATTTTCCCCCAGAGAACAGTGGGGAAGGCATGTCATTATGTCTCAGGATTCCCTCGCTATGTACATATGCTTGATTTGTTTTTAATAGCAGTATGGTTTCAAATATATTTATCAAAATGTGATGCTTCTTAAAAGAGATTTTCAAAGACAAAATAGGGATTGGTACTTAAAATATTTTTCTCCTGAAAAGCACAAGAATAATGGACTCCAAAAAATTCTGTTCGTCACACAAAACACTAGCTTTATAAACTTTCATTCTGTTAGTCCTCTGTTTCCAACCATACGTGGCATTTAACAAGTCATTCTGTGGTAGACAAATGCCTCTGGCTTCTTGCTGTTGGCAGTGTCCTGGGTGCTCAGGGGCCCAATTCAAATTAAACGAGGTACTGCAACTTTACTTTAATTACAATTTGAAGTCAAGCAGACATGCACTGTCTTGGCTTTCTCTCTTTCTGTCCCTCTTTCCCATTCTGTGCAGATAGAAGTCAGAGAGCCTGGGCTCCAGCCCCCTGTGCCGTTGCATGAATAGTTCCATCGCCTTACACTGCCTTTCCTATGTGTGAAGTAGAACTGCTCTGCGTACAGATTGTGCTCATGTGCTGTTTACAGTACGTGCTCCATAAATCACTTTTACTGATTGCATTTTTGTTAGTGTTAAAGGATAGTGTAAAAGCAAAAAGTATGAAACTGGGAATGAAAGGATGTTTCTCACCCCCGACACCCTGCCTCAGTGGCCCTCCTCTGAGTCCTGGTACTGTCTGTCAAAACCAAGTAAAATGTTTCAGCAAGAGCATCGTGATGGGAAGTAAATGAGCAGCGACTCATTGACAAACTCATCAGGAATGAGGATTTGGCAGTGGTGAGGCACACGCATTACATGTGCAAGGCCGCGGATTATGTCCCTAGAGTTCTTGCCAAAAAAGGGCCAAACAAAACCCTTCCCATTCAGGTTAGCTTTCTTTAACAGGCATTAGAAGAGGAGAAACAAAGAGAAAATGGAAACCCCAAGCACAACGCCTGCCCAGGACCAGCAGGACTGTGAAGATTGAGCAAGACTCTCTGCAGTACCTGGTAACACCACCTGCGGCGCTATAGAGACACAACTGTAGTCAGGTGTGCAGAGATCTTTTCTGCCTCAGATTTTACTGACTTCACTCATTTGAGCATTAACTACTTGATTTCTTTTTATGTGCAACATGAGGATTTTTTAAACGTATAGTTATTGAACAGCTACAATGAGCCAGTTGTATCTATGTACTGAAAATATTTGTGTAAGTAAATTATACACTGGCAGAACTAGTAAATAACAGAACCAAAGTCTGTGTCAGATCATGATTCGAAAATCAGTGAACTTTTCCCAAAACAATAATTAATTCATTTAATTAATGTATAATACATTGCAGAACTCTGTATACATTTTTAATATATAAAAATATTAATATGTTTTTCACTATAACTACCACATAATTTTACTTTACTAGACAAGTAACAATATAACACTCACAAAGCCCTTTCTGACTGTGCTAGAAATCTTTCATGCAGCCTCAGATTACTGACCACATAATCTATGTTTGAAACCCAGCCCGATTCCTCATTAGCTCTATAACCTTAACCAACTTTCTGGATGATTCCATAGCTCAATTATCCTCTTCCATAAAATGGAGATAATAGAAACTAAGGTATGGCAGAGATTAAAGTGGGCTGAAATGAAGTTTTGCAAAACTGAACATCAGCACTTCCTACAGCCTCAGCCATATTTTCATTCATGCCCTTAATTTTACATTTACACAGCAGCAAAGGAGTGCATGTGAATTTAAAAAGTCACTCCAGCCTGAGTCAGTGAACAAGAGGCCAAGTCAGAATCTGAACTCCAATCAAAAAGCTCATGCTCATTCCACAGTTATGCTGCCTGTATAATTTTATCTCCAGTTATGGGGATTAAAGGGAGAGAACAGTTCATTAAAAAAAAAAAAAAACTGTTGCTTTCGGGCCAGCGAGATAGCTCAGTGGACTAAACGCTTGCTTAGGCAAGCTCAGGGACCGTAGTTC
Organism: Ctenomys sociabilis; assembly: GCA_004027165.1. Classification (NCBI taxonomy): domain Eukaryota; kingdom Metazoa; phylum Chordata; class Mammalia; order Rodentia; family Ctenomyidae; genus Ctenomys; species Ctenomys sociabilis. The sequence continues at coordinate 176 of PVKA01011049.1, read as the reverse complement.
AATCCCTGGCACCACATGCTGCACCAACCACGCCCCTAGGCATGCTGAGCCTGCGATGGAGTTTGGGTTGGTGGCACATGCTTGTAATCCCAGCACTAGAGAGGCAGAAAACAGGAAGATCACTGAGTGTGAGCTGCATAGTGAAACCCTGCAAAGAAGGGAGGGAGGGAGGGAGG